>PVLA01002371.1:0-274316 GCA_004027455.1 Hydrochoerus hydrochaeris | reverse complement strand
GGTAATAAACTAGCTCAGTAGTGTAGCTGGATACAAAGTCAATGCTCAAAAATCAATAGCATTCCTGTACACAAACAAAAAACTCACTGAGAGAGAAATTATGGAAATATTGCCCTTTGCAATAACATCTAAAAAAATGAAATACTTAGGAATCAACCTAACTACAAATGTAAAAGACCTATATGCTGAAAATTATACTATGCTGAAAAAGGAGATTGAAGATGATATTAGAAAATGGAAGGATATTCCTTGCTCTTGGTTAGGAAGAACCAACATTGTGAAAATGGCCATACTCCCCAAACTGTTATACAGATTTGATGCAATCCCAATCAAAATACCATTGACGTACCTCATAGATCTAAATAAACTCTACTAAAATTCATTTGGAAACAGAAGAAATCTAGAATAGCAAAGGCACAAAAGCAAGGCAGGAGGCATCTCAATTCCTGACTTGAAACAGTACTATAAAGCCACAGTGATAAAATCAGCTTGGTACTGGCAAAGAAATAGACCTGAGGATCAGTGGAACAGATTAGAAGATTCAAGCACAACTAAAAAGATACTCAGCAACCTGATATTTGACAAAGGGGCTAAATATGCCCACTGGAAGAAGGAAAGTCTATTTAATAAATGGTGTTGGAAAAATTGGCTCTCTACATGCCCAAGACTGAAACTAGATCCATGCATATCACCATGCACAAAACTAAAATCTAAATGGATCAAGGACCTCAATATTAAAACAGAAACACTAAATCTACTGGAAGACAAGGTAGGTAGAAGTCTTGGAGACATAGGGGTAGGCAGAGAATTCATGAACAAAATGCAAACTGCATGGAAAACACTTCAAAGAATCAACAAATGGGATCTCACATTATTGAAAAGTTTCTGCACTTCAAAGGAAATCACCAACAGAGTGAAAAGAAAACCAACAGAGTGGGAAAAAATTTTAACCAGCAACCCCTCAGACAAAGGACTTGTGTCCAGAATATATAAAGAATTGAAAAACATCAAGCCCCCCAAATTCAAAGACCCTCTCCCAAAATGGGCATCTGAGATGAACACACAGTTCTTCTGAGAAAGATATACAAATGGCAAATAAATACATGAAGAAATGTTTGCCATCACTGGTCACTCGAGAAATGCAAATTAAAACAGCATTGAGATTCCACCTTACTCTGGAAAGAATAACTGCCATCAAGAAATCAACTGATAACAAATGTTGGCGAGGCTGCGGGGAAAGAGGAACACTGCTCCACTGTTGGTGGGAATGTAGACTGGTGCAACCATTATGGAAATCCATATGGAAAATTCTCAGAAGACTAGGATTGGAAGTTCCATTCAATCCAGCTATCCCCCTCCTGGGCATTTTCCCCAAAGAACTGAAAAGTTCATATCACGGTGATATATGTGCACCCATGTTCATAGTGGCACAATTTGTGATAGCTAAATCCTGGAAACAACCAAGATGCCCATCAACTGCAGAGTGGATGAAAATGATGTGGCAGTTTTATACAATGGAATGTTACTCAGCTATAAAAAAGGATGATCTTGAGGCCTTCATAGGTAAATGGAGACAACTTGACACTATTCCTCATTAGTGAAATAAATAAGAATCATATTTATAAATATTATATTGTGTCTCTAGTGTAAAAAGTAAATAACTACAAGTGTAATAAAACCAAAATGTGTAATTGCTATTGTAAAAAAGAGGAAAAGAAAGTGCTCTAAGGGATATAACTGCATGTATGTTTGAGTGTTTAAAATAGATGACCATGTTTCTGAATCTTTGTTGGATCTTTGAGCAAAACTGTTTGTAGTCTGACTGTTTGAATATTTACTATGTACCCTTTAACTTTGTAACTTGAACAACTACATCCAAGATGACAATACATAATTTACAAATTACTGATTTCTTAGTGGGGCTTTTTCTCATTCTCTTTTCTCTTTCTTTCTTTAAGAATTCTGTATTATTGCTACCCTTTTTTTGTTTTTTTTTCTTTTTTTCTTCTCTTTAAATAAAATTTTTAAAATGTAAAAAAAAAAAACAAAAAAACTGAGCAAACTCAAATTAAGGGCAATTCTATCAAAAATCATAGCCTATTTTTTAAAAGTCAAGCTCATTAAACAGAAAAAAGACTGATTAGCAACTCCAGATCAAGTATAAAAAAGGCAAAACAAAATGCAACATGTGAACCCTGAATTGAGTCTTAGATCAAAAAGTATTTTTCCTTTGCTGCAAGTGACATCAGTAAGACAATACTGAATAGTTTTTTTCTAATAACACTCCACCATTGATCTTATGAATGATTATAAATAAAATCCATTTATTTTAATAATTTCACAGTGTTTATGTAAGGACATCCTTTATTGGAAAAATGCTTTATCAAATACTAAAGTAAATCATGATAGAATATCTGCAAATCACTTCTAATTTGTTCAGAAAAATAAAAGTGTCTGTGTCTAGAATTTGTTCATTCATGCACAGATCCACTGTGATCAATTACAGTGTATACAGCATTGTTCTAAAAACAAAAGCTAAAAATGTTTGTACCTCAGAGAAAGTATTGGCCCCTTTTAAAGGAAAAATTTCTGATAAACCACAAAATGTAACAGACTTAATAAATTAAATTTTTATTATTAGCAAAATAATTTTTGTCATAAAAATAAAATTTCTTTTAACTAAAATGTATACATAGATTTTCTTTGAGTAACATTAAACTAGGTTATATCTTGAAAGTCTTCTGTTTTAATAAAAATCAAAATGACTCTGCATGGAGCTTTATACATACTAATTCAATCATCATGTAAGATAAGCATCATTAACCCCATCTTAAGCTAAGGAAAACAATGCTTTCTTCCATTTTCCTTTCTGCAGTCCATTGACAGTTTCTAACAACAAATATATTTACTTATAAAATAACCTCAACAGTAGCCTAGTAAATATGGAGTCTATAGAAAAGAAACCGATGAAAACTTCTTGTACTGAAAATATAATCTAAGGAAGAAATAAGAACAATAAGTAAGAAAAGAGTCATAGGTTTAAGGAAATAATACCATGTTATAGACTACTAGTCCAGCAAAAATTTAGATTTCTCCACTCTGAAGCACCTTAAAAGTCACCTAGGAGTAAGTGAGAATAGCTAGTCACCTAAACTGCCTCAGGATAGTTTCCAGAGCCCAGGTAGGAAGGTCACCAGTAATTCTTTAACAGGACAACATTGACAGTCAACACTTTAAAGAGAAGACAGGCTCAAGATAAGCTACATTTGGATGCCTTCCCTAAGTCCTGGTGCCCATCTGCATCACCTAAAGTTATCATCTCGCATATAAAGCCTTTGGTTCCAGATGGCCAACATTCAAACTCAGACTTGGTCACTTACCAACTGTGTCACCTCAGGTAAAATCATAGCCTTTCTAAAATTTCATTTCTTTACCAACACAACAGAAGTACCAATATCTACTCCATGCAAATTTTCATGAAGACTGAATGATTTTACATACATGTCTTTTAATTCAGTAGAGGTCCAATTAAACATTCAATGAATGTTCCCAGCCCTGGGGAAGAGGCCCTCTTCCAGATTTAAGAAATCTGTTTCATAAGAATCCCAGAGGCTCCCACATATACATATGAGATATTTCTTCTGTCTCCAGATTTGGGGCCAACTTGCCCTCTTGATTGGGAGATTGGCCACTGTGGCAATTCTGTGACATAGGGGAGCAAAAGGGGAAAAAGAAGGAATGCCTCTCGGTAAGTCTGGAGATATTCATTGCCATTCACAACACTTAAACATACCACATGTCAGCACAAACACCAAAATAAAATTTTGTTTCCTCTGCCTTTTTGCACTACTTTCCTGCTTACCTTCCTACATCCCCTTCAGCTGTGAGTTCTTTTATAAAAATCTGTTGTCTTCTGTAGATCCATTTCCTTGTCCATCTTCCTTAATTTCTTTGATAAAACAGGATAGGAAGATTTAAATGCTCTCATTTATCCTATCCAATTCATTTGTGTATATATATATATATATATATATATATATATATATATATATATATATGCTGAATCTTGGAAAGGTCTAGAATCCAGCTCTCAGTTCCTTGCTCTGCTATCAACTGCAGCCTTTCCAGTAGCTCTGGTCCTCTGAATTATCTCATCTTCTATAAAGGACAGAATTCCTACTCCATATCTTCAAACCATGCTGTACTGTACTTCTATGGCTGCTACAACAAAATACTATTATCTCAGTGACTTAAAACAACATAAATTTATTCTTTTACAGTTCTGGAGGGAAGAAGTGTGAAATGGATTTCACTGACAAGAAATCAAGGCACAGATTAGGTGTTGGTGAACTTATCATACACATAGTTGTTTTTCTTTTAAGACAAAAGATGATAATGTGTGAGTTATTTTTTCTAAAGTAGAACCTTAATATTCAGGTTTAATTGCAGTGTTGTCACTTTACAATAAATAAGTGGGTTTTGGGTTGCAGTTTGGGCACTCGTCTCTGAAAGGCTCCCCACCACTAACCCTCTGAAGTCTCCTTTCCCTCTCCAGTTTATAGTGACTAGTTGTATTCTTTGATTTGTGGCCCGCTTTGTGTCTTTTTTTTTACCCCTATGGTACTGAAAAGTGAACTAAAGGCCTCTGTCCTGAGCTTCATCCAAGTCCTTTTTTATTTCTTTACTTTGAGGCAGGGTCTCACTTAGTATCTAAATTGCCCAGGCTAGGCTAGAATTTAGAATTTTACTGCCTCAGGCTCCCCAAGTTCTGGGATCACAGGCAAATCTTGTTTTACCTCCTTCTTGTAAGGAGATTTGGGACTGCATTTAGTGTTCACTTGTGTAATCCACAATACTCGTCCCATCTCAAAAGCCTCAATTTATTCACACCTAACAGAAACTTTTGCCATATAAGGTAAGATTCACAAGTTTTAAGGGTTAGGATCTGAATATAATGGGTGGAATTATTCAGCCAACCCACATGATAACCAATTTAATGAAATGGATAGAAATTCAAAAATTGTGATCTTCATGAACACACTCAAGTATAAACTGAAAAAATTAAGTTAAGGAAGTTGTTAGAGAAAACCTAACAACTGGAATAGAATGAAATGTTTAAATCTATAAAATGATGTCTTGGGAGAGATCACATCCAGTGATCATCAGCCTGTGTGCAACAAATACTGGTTCTTCCATCTACTAGGTAGGAGACTCAGACAAACTCCTCGCTTTCTGTGCCAGTTTCCTAAACTGGAAAATGGTGATAATAATTAACTAATGTGTCTAAAGAGGATTAAGTGAGCTAATGCTTTTGAAGTCCTTAGAAATATATCTGACACACAGTAAGAGGTGAATAAAATTTAAATTTTAGTATTATATGAGCATTCAATTTTCATTTTTAAAAAATTGCCCCAGAAATTTAAAAACATTTCAGAAACATGACTGTCCACAATACTTGCTGCCAAAAGGTACTGTGTTTTTTAAACATAACTCATAGACCAATTTTGTTTACAATAGCTTAATTTATTTAAAGTAAAATATAAAACTTTAACACAAGCTTTTTCATGGAAACTTAAAAAGAAGAATGATTTTTCTCTGGAGATAATTATCTAGAAATGGTTAGAGCATTACTGTTCTGAATAGAACAATAACAACAAGCAAATAAGCTTTTAAAACATGCAGTTTAAATGCCTAATTCTCCAGAGAGTTCCTTTCTAGTTAATTTCTGAGCTCTAATAATAAATAAATATTGATTTGAGAAGGAATGGAGAAGACACAATACCTGTTGACATAATTTTCAAATCAGAATGCGGCTTCTGAGGTAATCACTGCAGTTCTGACTGGTTCTATGGTCTGGAACGAAACAATGAAGAATACAAGTTAACCCCACAAAATTCTAAGGATTGAGTAATAAGGGGGAAGCCCTATCTTCAATCACACGTGTTTCTTTTTTTATATTAAAGAGAACAAAAGTAAAAATAACAATGAAAAATTTTCAAACCAGATTAGTAGGAGAGTTACATAATTAATACATTGCATATTGCTGTCTTTATAGTAGTTATTCAGGGTACAAGATATACACATGATATCTTGTCCAAACAATATTAGCACAAAACTTTCTTTCCAGTGAAGTAAGAGAAACTAGTTGTATAACTATTTTAACTGTCTTGTATACATCTACATTTTTTTCTTTTTCTTTTTCTGCCTTTACCTTTACCCCCACCTATCACAGTTTGGTTTTTCTCTTGAACAGTTTCTTCCCATTTGACAGTATCTATTGTATGTTTTGGATCTTATTCACTCTTTCAGCTTCTTATAATAGGAAAACAATGCAATGTTTGCACATATGGGTCTGGTTTATTTCACTTACGTGTATGGTTTCAAGTTGCATCCATTTACCTATAAAAGTCTCCACTTCACATTTCTTTATGGCTGAGTAGTACTCCATTATATTAAAAAGCCACATCTGTTCATTCCATTCTCAATTGTTGGGCATTTGGGTTGTTTCCAAGATTTGTCTTTTATAAATTGTGCTATTATAAACACAAGTACACATAAATTGCTGTGGTATGATGTTTTTTAAACCTTCTTGTAAGATACCCAGAAGAGAAATAGCTGGGTTAAATGAGATCTCTAATCCTAGTTTTTAAGGACTCTCCACACTGATTTTCACAGTTGTTGCACCAATCGACACTCCCAACAACAGTGGAGGAAGGTTCTTTCTCCCACACAGCCCCTGCCAGAACTTGTTATTGGTTAATTTCTTGATGTTAGCCATTTTTTCTGAAGTGAGATGATATCTCAGTGTCGTTTTAATTTGCATCTCTAGTGATGAATGATGTTGAACACTTTTTCATATATTTATTTTCCATTCATATTTCTTCATCTGAGAAGTGTATATTCATCTCAGATACCCACTTTTTGATTGAGTCTTTGAATTTGGTGGGGGTCTGACTTTTCTTCAACTCTTTATATGTTCTAGATAGAAGTCCTTTGTCTGTGAGATAGCTGGATATAATTTTTTCTCATTCTGGGTTGTCTTTTTACTTTGTTGGTTATTTCTTTCATTGTACAAAAGCTTTTTAATAAGGTGAGGTGCTATCTGTTGATTCTTTGTAGTATTTCCCTTGCAGTCTGAGTTTTGTTCATGAAATCTCTGCCTACACCTCTCTTCAAGATTTCTATGTATTTTCTCTTCCAGTAAATCTAGAATTTCTATTTTAACACTTTGATTCATTTTGACTTTAATTTATTGCACAGTGATAGGTATGGGTCTAGTTTTAGTCTTCAGCATGTGGAAAGCCAGCTTCTCCAGCACCACTTATTAAAGAGGCTATCTTTCTTCCAGTAAACATGTTTGGCTTCTTTGTCAAAAATTAGGTGGCTGAGTGTATTTGGGGTTGTGTATGCATCTTCTATTCTGTTCTGCTGATCCTCAGGCCTTTATTTCAATATCATGCTGATTTTAATATAGTAGTTTGCAGTATAATTTCAGGTCAGAGATTGTGATGTCCCCTGATTTGCCTTTGTAGCCCAGAATAGCTTTTGCTATTCCCAGTCTTTTCTCATTCCAGTTGAATTTTATAAATGTTTTCTTCAGATTTGTGAGGTATGATAATGGTATTTTGATTAGGATTGCATTAAATCTGTATAGCAGTTTTGGGAGTATGACCATTTTCACTATATTGCTTCTTCCTATCCAAGAGCAAGGGATATCTTCCCATTTTCTGACTTTCTATTCAATCTTGAGGGGTGGTTTTGTTTTGTTTGATACTGGTAATTGAACTCACAATCTCACGCTTGCCAGGCAAGTTCTGTGCCACTGAGCTATATCCCTGGCCCCAATCAGAGATTTTTCTTCTCATCCCTCTGCTCTGCTCCTCTACTCTTCTCCCATTCCTGCATAGCTTCAAAACTATGTTCTTGGACAGGAAGAACCAACATTGTGAAAATGACCATACTCCCAAAGCTGTTTAATGCAATCCCAATCAAACTGCCATTATCATACCTCACAGATCTAGAGAAAACATTCCTAAAATTTGTCTGGAACCATAAGAGACCTAGAATAGCAAAGGCAATACTGGGCAACAAAGGCAAGGGAGGAGGTATCTCAATCTCAGACCTGAAATTATACTACAAAGCTGCTATAATAAAATCAGCATGGTACTGGCAAAAAAAAAAACCAGACCTGAGGCTCAATGTAACAAAATAGAATATAATACAGACACAACTACAAACACACTCAGCCACCTTATCTTTGACAAAGGGGCAAAATGTGTTTACTATAAGAAAGAAAACCTCTTTAAATAAGTGGCATTGGAAAAACTGGCTTTCCATATGCTGAAGCTTTAAACTAGATGCATGCCTATCACCATGCAGTAAAGTCAAAATGAATCATAGATCTAAATATTAAGACAAACACACTAAACCTACTGGAAGACAAAATAGGTAAAATCTCAAAGGGGTAGACAAAGAGTTCATGAACAAAACCCAGACTGCAAGGGAAATACTACAAAGAATCAATAAATAAGTTCTCACCTTATTAAAAAGCTTTTGTACAATGAAAGAAATAACCAACAAAGTAAAAAGAAAACCCATAACCTGGGAAAAGAGTTTTGCCAACTGTCCCTCAGACAAATATACCTAGAACATATAAAGAATTGAAAAAAAATCAGGCTCCTAAGTTCAGAAACCCAATCCAAAAATGGCCATCTGAGATGAATACACACTTCTCAGATGAAAAAGTACAAATGAAAAATAAACATATGAAAAAATGTTCAACATCGTTAGTTATTCCAGAAATGCAAATTAAAACAACACTGAGATATCATCTCACTTCAGAAAGAATAGCTAACATCAAGAAATTAACCAATAACAAATACTGGCAGGGCTGTGGTGAAAAATGAACTCTTCTCAATTTTTGGTGGAAAGATAGACTGGTGCAACCACTGTGGAAACCAGTGTGGTGATTCCTCAAAATCCTAGGATTAGAGGTACCATTTGACCCAGCTCTTCTTCTCCTGGATATTTTCCCAGAAGAACTGAAAACATTGTACAACAGAGATATATGTGCACATATGTTTATAGATGCACAATTTGTAATAGCCAGATCTTGGAAACAACTCAAATGCCCATCAACTGAGGAATGGATAAAAAAGATATGGCATTTTTATACAATGAAATACTACCCAACCATAAAGAATGATAAACACTAGAGGTTTTTATAGGTAAACAGATGCAACTAGAAACCATACTCAGAAGTGAAATAAATCAGACATGCATGGGCAAACACTGTATTGTCTCAATAGTGTAAGAAATTGAAAGAGTAAATAAGATCCAAAAATTACAATAGATACAATAAAAGGGAAAGAAATTGTTCAAAAGGAAATTATATTGTTTGATCACTTTTGCATGCCTGCATCTAGTAACCTGAGCAACTCTTTTGAAGATAACAATATGCAATGTAACAACCACTGTTAGATTCCTGTCATTGTGCTTTGAAATCCTATATCACAATTGTTTTTGGTGGTGGTGGTGGTGGTGGTGGTGGTGGTGGTGGTGGTGGTGTTTTTCTTTTGTTTTTGTTTTTTGATTATTTGCTTCTTGATTTTTGTTTTTTTCTCTTTAAAATTAAAAAAACTGTTCTCACTTCAAGTAAAATCTTATATGAAGTGAAAGACAGAACTAAGATAATACATGATCTGGATAAATTGGTTGAACATTCTTTTTTCCTCTAAGTTATAAATGCATATTTATTTTTTCTGTTTAGACTGAATGTGTCTTCAAGGATATATATTCCCTTTTTCCCATAAAAACACATGTAAACCACTCATTCACTAGTAATAATCTTATTTTCTTATGCCCAAAAATATATATTTCATAGCATAATATTAGCAATACCATTGCTAATACATTTAGAAAAGCTAATACTACTCTGTAGTTTTTATTATAGATAAAATACATAGAATTTTTCACAGAATTGGTGCATATGGTAATAATTGTTAAGCAATTATAATTTATATATATTATTAAGATCCCATACCCCAAAGTCCAAGATTCATAACATGGAATTCACAGTGAGGACATCCATAAACAGAATTCAAGATATTCATGAATTTGAAATTTGATATCACCTAATTCTATGCATTTTAATTTATACATTTAAAATACTTGAAAATGTAGTTCTGAGATCACAGATTTCATCAGCTTGCTAAGTAATTCTACAACACCCCCAAAAAATCAACAAGTTTAGCAGCATTCTATACATTTTATGTGCACTTAACTATATTCAATTATTTAATTCAATTTAATAACCAGGTAAAATATTGGAGTCTCTCCAACTTTGCTCTTTGCGCTCAAAATTGCTTGGTCTATTTAGGAACTATTGAGCTTCTCTATGAATTTTAAGATTTTTTTGTACTGTGAAATATGTCATTTGTATTTGGGGGAATTTCATTGAATATGAAGTTCACTTGGGATAGTATTTTTAACATTTTAACATAGGATACATTTTAACATTAATTTTTCAAATCCATGAACATGATAAGCCATTCCACCTTTTAGAGTTTTCCTGTATTTCTTCAGTGTTTTGTAATTTTTATTATATAAGTCTTTCACCTCTTTAAATTTATTTCTACTTCTTTAGTATTTTGTGGGTACTGTGCATGGGACTTTTTTCATGATCTCTTTCTCAGAAAATTTATTATTTGTTCATTGAAAACTATTAATTTTTGTATGTTGATTTATATCCTGATATTTTAGTGAATTCATTATCAGTTATAGTCTGGTTTGATAATTGAAGTTTTCAATGTATAGAATTTTATTATCTACAAACAGGGACAATTTGACTTCCTCCTTCCTATTTGTTTGCCTTTGTTTCTTTTTCTTACCTAATTGCTCTGGCTAAAATTTCTAGTACAATTTTGAAAAGAGGATTAAAAGTGTCTACCCTTTGTCTTGTTCCTTGTCTTAGAGGAATTATTTTCAGTTCTTCCCTAATCAGTATGATGTTGACTATGGTTTTGCTATATATAGCCTCTACTATATAGAGGTTTGATCTCTCTGTATCTATTATGTTCAGGGAATTTATCACAAAGGGTACCTGAGTTTTATCAAATGTTTTTTCTACATATAAAGAGGTGATTATATGATTTTTATCCTTTATGTATGTGTGTATTAAATTTATTTATTTGCACATGTTGAAACATCTTTTAATTCTGGAGTGAAATCATCTTGATCATAATATACAATTTTTGATGTGCTGTTGAATTCAATTCACAAGTATTTTGTTGAGGACTTTTGCATCTGTGACCATCAGGAATATTGGTCTATAGTGTGTGTGTGTGTGTGTCCTTCTCAGATTTCAGTAACATACTAATGCTAGCCTCAAAGGATTTTGGAAGAGATCCCAATCAATTCTGTGGAGTAGTTTGAGGAACTTTGGTTTTAGTCCCTGTTTGAAAGGTTGTTAAAGTTCAGCAGTGAAGACATTGGATCCTGAGCTTTTCTTTCTTGGGAGATTTTTTATTACTCATTCAATCTCATTATTTGTTATTGTCTATTCAGGTTTTCTGTATCGTCTTGTTTCAGTGTTGGTAGGTCATGTGTACAGAAATGTGTGCATTTCTTCTAGACCTTCCAATTTGTTAGCAAGAGTTTTAAAATAATCATTAATGACATTTTAAATTTCTGTATTTTCAGTTGTGATGTCTCCTTTTTCATACCTAATTTTATTTACTTGGATAATCTCTCTCTTTTTTTGGTTAGTCTGGCTAAACATTTATCAATTTGTCTTTTTGAATAACAAACTCTTTTTTTAATTGGTACATATATAATAATTCTGATCATCTTGGGGAATTGATGCATATGCATATCACATCTCAATCTTTTTTCCCCCTTCCCTCCTGTTTTGCCCATCTGCCAGTATCTCAACTTTTCTTCTCTTCTCCACGTAGTTCACCTTCCTGTTTCCTATCATCTAGCTTGTATTTTTCTTTAATTACTTATCTTTGGATTTATCACATAAGAAAAATTATACAAAATTTAATCTCCTATGTCTAATTTATTTCTCTTGGCATTATGGTCACAGGATCCTTCTGTTTTTCTACAAATGACTCAAATTTATCCTTCTGCATATTCCATTGTTGTCTGTATGTTTTCTCAATCTTGGAAAATTACTTACATTTTCTGTAAAAGAATCTTTGTTGCTGTAAAAGAATCAATGAGTGACATATTTTTTAGCTTCCTTTTTCTTTCCCTCTCTTCTACCCCAACTAGACCCCCTTCATTGATCCTTCATATTGTTCTTTTAGAGTCTATTTCATTTATTTCTGCTCTAATCATTATTATTTTTTGCTTGCTACAATTTTTGGATATGGTTTGTTGCTGATATTCATTCTTTATTTCTTTTTGAAGTGGGAGCAGTAGGTCTTTTTATTGGTACACTTTAAATATACATAATGACCACAATCCTCATATGGAATTTGCCCTGTATATGACACATCTTGCTTCTCCTTTTTTCCCATTACCCTCCTCTCCCTTCCATTTGTTTTCCCCTCCTTATTTAGAAAAGCTTTGTTTGTATTTTCCCCTTCTATTCTCTATTATTTTCTTTGTCCTTTCCTTTCTTTCCCCCTCTCCCTTCACTTGTTCCCCTTCCCAACTGAATATGTTCTTCCTATTGAGGAATATATATTATACACTTCAGTCCTTATTTACACGTTTGTTTTCTCACACCAGAGAAATAATACTGTGTTTAAACATGTGTGCCCAATTTATTTCACTGAAGAGTATGCTCCTGAGGTGTATCTACTTAGCTAGAAATATCTTAAGCTCATTGTTCTTTATGGTAGGGTAGTACTCCACTGAATTTTTTTAAAGGCACATCTTTACTCATTCATTAGTAGATGGGCATTTGGGCTGTTTGCAACAGTTAGCCATTACAAACTGTGTACATGTATCACTGCACTATGATGCTTTTCTTTCAGGAAGATACCAAAAAGGGACCAGCTGAGTGAAATAGAACTTCTAGCTTTAGTTTTTTGAAGAATCTCCACAATAACTTTCATAGTAGTTACACAAGTCTACAATCTCATCAACACTGGAAAAAGGGTTCTCTTTCCACCTACATCCCTGCCAGCACCTGTTACTGGCTGATTTCTTGATGATAGCCATTTTGGGGGAGTAAGTTGAAATTTCAAAGATGTTTTAATTTGTGTCCCTTGAGTAAACAGTGATGTTGGACACTTTTTCATATATTTATTTGTCATTTTAATTCTTATTCTAAGAGATTTCTATTCATTTCACATGCTTAGTTTAGGATTGCATCTTTAAATTTGGGAGATCTGGTTCTTTTTTAGTTCTTTATATATTCTAGATAGTATTCATTTGTCTGAAAGACAACTGGAAAGATTTTTTACACACTGTGTCTTGACTCTTCACTTTGTTGGTGATTTATATGACTGTTCAAAAGCTTTTTAATAGGATGAAATCTCAGTTATTGATTCTTTGTGAAAGTTTCTGTGTGTTTGGGGTTTTGTTCATAAAGTCTTTGCCTACAACAATGGCTTTAAGAAATCTGCCTATTCAATCTTCCAGCAGATTTAATATTTCTGTTTTAATATTTAGATATTTGATTCATTTCAATTTTAATTTAGTGCATGATGAAAGATATGGGTTTAGTATTAATCTTCAGCATAGGGAAAGCCAGTTTTTCTAGCACCATTTATTGAAGAGGCTATCTTCTTCCAGTGAAATGTTTGGTTTATTTGTAAAAGATAAGTTGACTTTCTGGAGTTGTTTCTGCATCTTTTATTTATTTATTTATTTTTTGATACCAGGGATCAAACTCATGTCCTCACTTACCAGGCAAATGCTTGGCAAACACTTATGCCACTGAGCTAAATCCCCACCACTGCATCTATTAATCTTTTCCATTGATCTTTGTAGCTGTTTTTTTATTTTTTGTGTTTTGTTTTTTGCTTTTGCTTTGTAACATAACTTCAAGTCAAGGACTGTGATGCTGCTCACTTTGCCTTTGTTTCCCAGAATTGCCATTGCTATTCTAGGTCTCTTCTGGTTCCAAAATAATTTTAGAATTGTTTTCTCTAATTCTATGAGATATGCTACTGGTATTTTTATTGGGACTGCATTAAATCTGCAAACCAATTTTGGAACCATGGCCCTTTTCACTGTATGGTTTTCTTCTACCCAGAGTAAGGTATATCTTTTCATTTTCTGATAGCTTCCTCAATCTTCTTTTTCAGATAACTATAGTTTTCAATGGAAAGATGTTTTACTTCTTTCATTAGATTGGTTCCTAAGTATTTCTCTTTTTATGCTATTTTTTTCTTTTTTATTTTATTTAAAGAGAAAAAATCAAAACAGAAAAAAGAAAAGAAATAATATAGAATTTCAAACAAAAAGAAAAAATAAATAGTAAGAAATCACTAGCTGATAAATTACACATTGTCTTCTAGATATAGTTGTTCAAGTTACAAAATTAAAGCATACAAGGTGGACATTCAAACAGTGAGGCTGCAAACAGTTCTGTTCAATGATCCAACAAAAACTTAGCAACATGGTTATCAATCCTACACACTTAAACATACATGCAGTTATATCCTTTAGAGCACTTTCTTTTCCTCCTTTTGCTTTTCAACTTCATTATCTGTTTAGTTATATCATGTTTCAGCTGGCTCAGTACCTTACTGCTCTGTTTTGTTGTTATTTACTTTTTATTTTTTATTTATTTTAATTTTTTATTATTTTGAAGGTAGCAAAATACAAAAGAACAAGATGGAACAAAGCCAACTGAGACAGTGCAGTGAAATTGGTATAGAAACCCTCAACAGGTTACTGGCATAACAGTAATAGGTATCATAGTATATCCCGTTATTTTCACAACAGTTGTTCTTTCAATCAGGTATAGCCAAATCAAAGGAAATACAGGACATTCTAGAACTTATCAAAACAGAACATTGAATAGAGCAATACCATTAATCAGAACAAAGCAAAACAGTGATAACAATATTTGACTTCAAAGAGATGGTAGAAGGAAATCCCCCCTATTTGCTACATTGCATATGGTCAGCCTCTCAAGAGATGTCTAGATCTCTGGCTCTCACTTGCTAACTGGGGGGGGGGGGTTGATTCTCAACCTGCATGCCGGTGGGCTCATGGGAGCTGCTGAGTGATTCTTCTCCTGCCTCATGCCAGGGGCGCTTACTAAGAGGGTGGGCCAATTGCCTTTCTGTGCTGCGCCCTCAGTCCCTCCATGGTAGGAGCTCTGGGGCTGCTGATTCTCCTCCCAGTTCAGGTTAGGGGTCCCTACTGAGAGGGCAGGCAAACTGCCTTTGTGTGCTGTGCCCTGAGTCCCTCCAAGGTCAGAGCTCTGGGGCTCTCTTTTTTATGCTATTATAAAAAATATTGTTTCCCTAATTTCTCTCTGTGAATTTCTTATTTGTAATGCTATTGATATTTGAGTATTAACTTTGTATCAAGCTATGCTACTGAATTTGGTTGTTATATTTAGAACTCTTTTGGTGGAGTTTTGGGGGTCTTTTAGGTATAGTATCATATCATACCCAAATAATGATAATTTAACTTCTTCCTTTCTTATCCTTATTCCTTTTACTTCTTTCTCCTATCTAATTGCAGTGACAAATGCTTCCAGAACTATATTGAATAACAGTGGTGATAGTGGACATCCTTGTCTTGTTCCTGATTTTGGAGTGAAAGCTTTCAGTTTTTGACTATTTAATATGATGTTGGCTATTTGTTTGTCAGAGATGACTCATAAGATTGAGATAAAGACCATCTTTTTCAATTTTCTGTACAGTTTTGTCATGAATGGGTGATGGACTTTGTCAAATATTTTTTTTCCAAATCTATTGAGATATTCACATTTTTAACTTTTTTTATTTAAAGAGAAAAACAGAAAAAAGGTAGAAACATTACAGAATTTCAAAAAAAAGATAAACAGCAAGAAATCACTGGTTGATAAATTACATATTGTTCTTTTAGAAATAGTTGTTCAAGGTACAAAATTAGAGCATACAAAGTAGACATTCAAGCAGTGAGACTGCAAACAGGTCTGTTCAACAATCCAACAAGAACTTAGAAGTATGGTTATCAATCCTACACACTTAAATATTCATGCAGTTACATCTTTTATAAAACTTCCTGTTTCCTCTCTTTTTTACAATAGCAAATATACATTTTTTTAATTTTTTTAAAGAGAAAAAATGCAAAAGAAAAATGGGTAGCAACAATACAGAATTCTAGAAGAAAAAACAAAAAAAGAGAAAAAAACAGTAAGAAATCACTAGCTGATAAATTACATATTGTCATGTTGGATGTAGTTGTTCAAGTTACAAAGTTAAAGGATACATAGTAGACATTCAAACAGTGAGATGGCAAACAGTTCTGCTCAAAGATCCAACAAATATTCAGCAATATGGTCATCTATTTTATGCACTCAAACATACATACAGTTACATTCCTTAGAGCCTTTTGTTTTCCTTTGTTTTTTACAATAGCAATTACACATTTTGGGTTTTATTATGCTTATACTTTTTATACTACAGACACATTGTGGTATTTATAAATATAATTCTTATATATTTCACTAATGAGGATAATCTCAAGTTGTCACCATTTACCTATGAAGGCCTCAAGACTATCCTTTTTTATAGCTGAGTAATATTCCATTGTATAAAAATACCACATCTTTTTCATCCACTCTGCAGTTGATGGGCATCTTGGTTGTTTCCAAGATTTAGCTATTACAAATTGTGTTGCTATGAACATGGGTGCACATATATCACTGTGATATGAACTTTTCAGTTCTTCTGGGAAAATATCCTGGAGGAGAATAGCTGGATTGAATGGAACTTCTAATCCTAGTCTTCTGAGAATTCTCCATATGGATTTCCATAGTGGTTGCACCAGTCTACATTCCCACCAACAGTGGAGCAGTGTTCCTTTTTCCCCCGCAGCCTCACCAACATTTGTTATCAGTTGATTTCTTGATGGCAGCTATTCTTTCCAGAGTGAGGTGAAATCTCAATGTTGTTTTAATTTGCACTTCTCAAATGACCAGTGATGGTGAACATTTCTTCATGTATTTATTTGCCACTTGTGTATCTTTCTCTGAGAACTATGTGTTCATCTCAGATGCCCATTTTTGGAGAGGGTCTTTGAATTGGGGAACCTTGATGTTTTTCAATTCTTTGTATGTTCTGGATATAAGTCCTTTGTCTGAGGGCTAGCTGGCTAAAATTCTTTCCCACTCTGTGGGTTTTCTTTTCACTCTGTTGGTGATTTCCTTTGAAGTGCAGAAACTTTTCAATAATATGAGATCCCAGTTGTTGATTCTTTCAAATATTTCCCTTGTGGTTTGTGTTTTATTCGTGAATTCTTTTCCCTACCCCTATGTCTCCAAGATTTTTACCTACCTTATCTTCCAGTAGATTTAGTGTTTCTGTTTTAATATTTAGATCCTTGATCCATTTCAATTTTAGTTTAGTGTATGGTGGTACACATGGATCTATTTTCAGTTTTCGGCATGTAGAGAGCCAATTTTTCCAACACCATTTATTAAAGAGGCTATCTTTCTTCCAGTGGACATATTTAGCCCCTTTGTCAAATATCAAGTGGCTGAGTGTCTTTGTAGTTGTGCTTGCATCTTCTAATCTGTTCCATTGATCCTCAGGTCTATTTCTTTACCAGTACCATGCTGATTTTATCACTGTGGCTTTGTAGTATAGACTCAAGTCAGGAATTGAGATGCCTCCTAACTTGCCTTTGTTGCCCAGAATTGCCTTTGCTATTATAGATTTCTTCTGTTTCCAAATGAATTTTAGGAGTGGTTTCTCTAGATCTGTGAGATATGTCAATGGTATTTTGATTAGCATTGCATTAAATCTGTATAACAGTTTGGGGAGTGTGGCCATTTTCACAATGTTGGTTCTTCCTAACCAAGAGCAAGGAATGTCCTTCCATTTTCTAATATCCTCTTCAATCTCCTTTTTCAGAGTAGTATAATTTTCAGCATATAGGTCTTTTACATTTTTAGTTAGGTTGATTCCTAAGTATTTCATTTTTTTAGATGTTATTGTAAAGGGCAATATTTCCATAATTTCTCTCTCAGTGAGTTTTTTGTTTGTATACAGGAATGCTATTGATTTTTAAGCATTGACTTCATATCCAGCCACACTGCTGAACTTGTTTATTACCTCTGGTAGTCTTTTAATGGAGTTTTTTGGGTCTTCTATATAGAGTATCATGCGATCTGCAAACAGTGATAATTTAACTTCTTCCTTTCCTATCTTTACTCCTTTTATTTCTCTCTCTTGTCTGATTGCCCTGGCTAGTGTTTCCAGAATTATACTGAAAAGGAGTGGTGATAGTGGAATCCTTGTCTTGTTCCTGATTTTAAAGTGAAAGCTTTCACTTTTTGTCCATTTAGTATAATGTTGGCTGCTAGTTTGTCATAGATGGCCTTTATAAGGTTGAGGTAGACACCGTGTATTCTGAGTTTGTGAAGGGTTTTTATCATGAACATGTGTTGGACTTTATTGAAAGATTTTTTTTACATCTATTGAGATGAACATGTGGTTTTTGTTTTTGGCTCTGTTGATGTGGTGTATTACATTTATTGATTTGTGTATGTTAAACCATCCTTGCATTGCTGGAATGAACCCCACTTGGTCATGATGTATAATCTTCTTGATGATTTGCTGCATTCTATTTGCCAGTATTTTATTGAGAATCTTTGAATCAATGTTCATTAGTGAGATTGGTCTATAGTTCTCCTTTTTGGTTGGATCTTTCTCTGGTTTTGGTAACAGAGTAGTACTTGCTTCCAGGAATGATTTAGGGAGGATTGCTTTCTTCTCAATTTCATTGAAGAATTTAAAGAGTATTGGCATCAAATCTTCTCTAAATTTCTTGTAGAATTCAGCTGTGAATCCATCAGGACCTGGGCTTTTCTTTGTTGGTAATTTTTAATTACATTTTCAATTTCAATAGTTGATATTGGGTTGTTCAAAATTGCTCTATCTTCTTCGTTGAGCTTTGGTAGTTCATAGGTTTCTAGAAATCTGTCCATTTCCTCTGTGTTTTCCACTCTATGTGAGTAGAGATTTTCAAAGTAGGTATTCATGATCTTTTGAATTTCCGTGGGATCTGTAGTAATTTCCCCCTTCTTGGTCCTTATTGCATGAATTTGGGTTTTTTCTTTATTGTTCTAGGTTAACTAGGGGTTTGTCAATTTTGTTGAATCTCTCAAAAAACAGCTTTTTGATTAATTAATTGTTTGTATTGTTTTTTAAGTTTCAATTGCATTGGTTTCTGCTCTAATCTTTACAATTTCCTCTCTTCTATGAGCTTTGGGTTTATCTTGGTCTTCTTTTTCTAGAAGCTTGAGATGGACATTAAGTTGATTATTTGTGCTCATTCTGTTCTCTTGATATGGCAATTTATTGCTGTATATTTCCCTTTTAAGACTGCTTTCATTGTATCCCTTAGATTACAGTATGTTGTTTCTGTGTTTTCTTTGAATTGTAGGTATTACTTTATTTCTTCTTTAATTTTATCTGTAGCCCACTGGTTGTTCAAAAGGTTGTTATTTAATTTCCATTAATTTATGCAGGTTTTGCAATTTCTTTTGCCATTAATTTCCAATTTCAGTGCACTATGGTCAGATATTATGGATGGGATGATTTCAGTACCTTTGTATTTACTTAAGAATGTTTTATGGAATCATATATGGTCTATTTTTAGAGAATGTCCCATGTGCTGCTGAGAAAAATGTGTATTCTGATATGGTTGGGTGGAACACTCTGTAAATGTCTACTAAATCCAATTGCTCACAGGTATGATTCAGTTCTGTTGTTTCTTTGCTGACTTTTTGTCTAGTTGATCTATCTCTTTGTGATGATGGGCTGTTAAGATCCCCTGTTATAATTGTGTTCTTGTGTATTTGGTTTTTCATGTCCATTAGTGTCTGTCTTACATAGTTGGGTGTTCCTATATTTGGTGCATATATATTTATAATTGTTAGTTCTTCCTCTTGAATTTTTTGACTAACAAATATGTAGTGACCTTCTTTATCTCTTTTAATCATTTTAGGTTTGAAGTTCACATTGTCTGCAATTAGAATAGTTACCCCTGCTTTTTCTGGGTTCCTGTTGCATGGAATACTGTTTTCCATCCTTTGACTTTTAATCTGAGTTTCCTTTTGGGTCAGATGTGTTTCTTGTATACAGCATATTGTGGGGTCCTGTTTCTTGATACATTCTATCAGTCTATTTCTTTTTATAGGTGCATTGAGGCCATTTACATTTATGGATACACTGATATATACCAGCTTGACCTTGCCATGTTATGTTTCAGGTGTTTACTTTTTGCTTTTCCCCTTATTTAATTGCTTATCCTACCTGGTGGTTTCTTTCTGTTGTTGCTTTGGGAACTGTGGTCATTTTTATCTCTGTGTAGTATGTCTTTCAAAACTCTTTTTAGGGTTGCTTTGTTGGACATGAATTTCTTCAGTTGTTCCTTGTCATGGAAGTATCTTGTTTCTCCATTAAATTTGAATGAAAGTTTTGCTGAGTACATCAGTCTGGGTTGAAAGTTGCTTTCTTTCAGGGCTTGAAATACCTCACTCCAACCTCTTCTTGACTTGAGGGTTTGTGCTGAAAAGTCTGCTGTGATTCTAATGGGCTTTCCTTGGTAGGTGAGTTGTGTCTTTTCTCTAACAGATTTTAGTATTCTGTTTTTATGCTGCATGCATGAGATCTTAATTATAATGTGCCTGGGAGTGGATTTATGTTGATTGTGACTGTTTGGCATTCTATTTGCCTCACTTATCTGCATATCAGATTCTTTCCCCATGTTTGGGAAATTTTATTCTATTACTTCTGTGAATATTTTGGCTATGTCATTTGCATTGACTCCTGCCTCTTCACTGATATCTATTAATCTTATATTTTTTTCTCTTGGCATCATCTTGAAGCTCTTGGATTGTCACTTCATGCTGCTTTATTGTTTTTAAAAGTTTTATCCTTTCATGATCACTAATTGCAATCCTGTCCTCAAGGTCCAAAATTCTATCCTCAGCTCTGTTTAAGCAGTTTTGCAAGCTTTAATAGAATTTTTGTTTCTTGGATGTCTCTTTCAGTTTGTTTCATGAATTCTGCATGTTTTCTATATTTTTCACTCAAGGTTTCAACCAGTTTCCCATACTCCTGTACTTTTTTCTCTATTTCTTCTTTAGCTGCACTCAGCAACTCCTTTACTAAGGTTGTTATTTCTGTCTTAACAATGGGAGAGTACTTCTAATTTGATTTCCTCTATAACCTCATGGAGTTGTTTTTTTATTTAGCTTGCTATCTTTTCAGAGGTTTCTGGTGTGTTACTTTTGGGGTCCTCTATTTCAATATCTCCTGCACTTGCTTCTGGTGGACTAGATGTTTGAGACTGCATTTTGCTTTTTTCACTCTGCCTGATGTTTTCTGTGTGTAAGGGGGGATCACCCACACTCTTTTCAGACTCACCAAGGTCTTACAGTTAATTGGAGAGGGCTTTTCTACTGGCCCTATTTACCCACAGTGCACCTCTATTTTAGGGGCATACTCACCACACTGGCAGAGTTAAACCACTGTAGTCCAAGGCTCACTGCCTAAGGGGTAAATTCCAAGTTTTTTCTATGTGCTGGGATTCTGCCAGAGTGCATGGTCAGGGCCTGAGACTGGATTTTGTGTTCTGTTCACTGCTTGGCATTTGCTGGGCATGGCCTTGTTGAGCCCCTGTCCCTGTGTGCAGCTAGAGGTGGTCTGGGATGCCGTGTGTGGTCTTACTGCCTGGGAGCAGGCCCAAAGTCCCTTTCCATGCGCTGAGATTCTGCCAGAGCATGCAGTGAGGGCCCAAAGCTGGAATCTGGGTCCCACTGGCTGCCTGGTGGTCACTGGGTATGGCCTGGTTAGGCCCCTTGTGCAGCCCTGGGTGGTCTTGGACCTGGGAGCAGGTTCAAAGTCCCCCTCCGTGCACTGGGATTCTGCCAGAGCACTTGGTAAGGGTCCAAAGCTGGAATCTGGGTCCCGCTGGCTGCTTGACAGTCACTGGGTATGGCCTGGTTAGGCTCCCCAACCCTGTGTGTGGCCCAGGGTGCTCTGGGATACAGCACAAGGTCTTGCTGCCTTGGAGCAGGCTCAAAGTCACTTTCCCTGTGCTGGGATTCCACCAGAGCACGTGATGAGGGCCCAAAGCTGGAATCTGGGTCCCACTCACAGCTTGGAATTAGCTGGGTGTGGCCCACTTGGGACCTCATCCTCGTGTGTGGCTCAGGGTGGTCTGGGATGCAGGGCATGGTCTTACCACTTGGGAGCAGGCTCAAAGTCCCCCTCTGTGCAATGGAATTCCACCAGAGCACACATGGTGAGGGCCCAAAGCTGGAATCTGGGTCCTGCTCACTGCCTGGTGGTTGCTAGGCATGGCCCAGTTGGGCCCCCATCCCTGTGTGAGGCCCTGGGTGGTCTCGGATGCAGCGGGTGGTCTTACTGCCTGGGAGCAGGCTCAAAGTCTCCCTCCATGAGTTAGGATTCCACCAGAGCCAATCACATGTTTTTTGTCATTGGCTCTGTTAATATGGTATATTTACATTTGCTGATTTACCTGTGTTGAGCTATCTCTGCATTTCTAGGCTAAATCCTACTTGTTTATGTTATATAATCTTCTTGATGATATTCTCCATTCTGTTTGCCAGTGTCTTAATGAGAATTTTTATATCTATGTTTACTAGGGAGGTTGGTCTTTAGTTTTATTTTTCTTGTTGGATACTTCTTTGGTATGGTATCAGGGTAAAGATTGCTTTCAGGAATGAATTGAGTAGTATTTGTATCCTTGTCATGTTATCTTCCTCTTGATGGCTCCCTTTTTCCCACTCTGTTTAATTACTTGCCTTGTTTAGTGGATTCATTTTGTTGGAGTTCATACAATTGGAGTCCTCAGTATCTCTTTCTCAAATGTCTCTCAGAATATTTTGGTTTGGTATTCATCAATTTTGTCAGGTGTTCTTTGTCTTGGAAGTATTTTATTTCTCCATCAATTTTGAAAGATAGTTTTGTGTGGTACCTCAATCTAGATTGGAGATGTTTTGCTTTAAGGCTTCAAAATACTTTACTTGTTGACTTAAGGGTTTGTGATTCTGATGGATTTCCTTTATAGGTAATTTGTTTCTTTTCTCCAACAGCTTTTAATATTCTGTTTTTGTGTTGAATTTCTGAAGTCTTGACTATTATCTATCCTGGCTCAGCTATTTTTTAATAATGGTTAACTGGAGTTTTATATGCCTCACTTATCTAATGTCAGATTCTCTTTTCATGATTGTGAAGTTTTCTGCCATTACTTTAGTGAACAAGTTTATGTCATTTGTGGTATCAGCTGTTTTTTCATTGACTCTGATCAACTTACCTTTTTCTTTTTATCATCTAGCAGCTGTTCAATTGTTTTTTTGTGATCCCTTGCTATTTTTAAGATATCTTTCTTTTTATGATTGTTAACCACAATCCTGTCTTCTGTGTCTGAAGTTCTGTCGTCACATGGTTCATTCTGCTATGTAAACTCTGAATGGAATTTTCATTCTCCTGTATATCTGAATCTGTTTCATAGATTCCATTTCTTTTCCATGTTGGATGTTTATGGTTACCATCATTTTCCTAGCCTCCTCTTTTTTATCTGTATCTGCTCAAGAGTCACTAACCATGTCCTACATTATGGACACTACCTTATCTGAGAAAGTATTTCTGATTTGATTTCCTCTAAAGCCTGATTCATCTGCCTTGTTACTCTATTGCTACCACTTCAGAGAGTCCATGTGGGTGGCTTTCTACTTTTTCTACCCAACCTCTCACTAGATTTGCATTTGGTAAGCTGGAAGTCTGGGGTTGTATCTTGCTTCCATGTCTTCTAATTTCCTATGTTTTTTTTAGTTTAATTTCTGGAGTGATGCTTATAAATTGTTTCTGGGAGGAAGCTTTATTGCTAGTATTTAGAATCCATGGGAAATGGCTATTTTTCATAGACATTTCCCAGATGTAGCTAGTCTTGGGGTTTTGAATCTGTTATAAGATCCTACCTCTTCAATTTATCAAAAATGAGAAGTTTCTGTCTATTTGGCTTAGTGCCTAATTCTCTGGCACTTGCTTATAGCATTGTTTATGACACTTAGGCAATCTCAGGCTTGGTATACCAGGAAAAACAGCTGATCAGAAAAATTATCTCACCTTGGCTAAAGTAGTACAATCTGCAATAAAATAACATTGAACACAGTCTAGAAAATGGCAAACTGTGGTAACTATTAATTTTCCACCTTTAATGATATGAATTATATTTGTGGTTATAGAACAAATTTTAAAATGAACCAGAAAGTTGTATACAGAAAATATGCTCTCAATATGGTGATTTTATCCTCAGTGGAGATGAAGGGGACTAGGGGGGGGAAATAGAGAAATAGAAGAAGAGAAAGATATTTGAAGTAAGGTTGGAAGGCAAAGGAAAATTACAGAGACTTTGAGAAACTGGTGAAGAAGACAGGAGAAAAAGAGAGAAAGAATAAATAAAAACCAGAGCAGAACAGAACAACAAGAAAACTAGAAACAATATTCATACTCACATAAAGACAAGAACAGACAATCAGAAAAAATCAAAAAAAGAAGAAAATATCCACTTCAGGACATCTCTGCTGGCTCTGATAGACAGTGGGCATATAGAGCCCAGATTCATGTTGATTAATCTAAGAAAGCCAGACATAGATTTATGGTGTGGTATTGGATAGTACCAGCAACCCTACCCCTCTAGTTCCACTGAAGCTCAGGCTTGTTTCTGGCTGTCAGGCTGGAACCCAATTTGTTCAGTCTTCAGCATTCCATGTACCTCCTGCTGGCCTGAAATTGGCTCCTTGACCTCCTGGTTTAAACTCAGTTCCACATCACCTTGACACTGGTAGCTACTATATAGAACCAGCCCACAGCTGTTCTGAGTTTTGAGCTCAGTTGGTTCCTCTCCAAGATGGCTATTGGCCAATCTCCCTCTCCTGGAAAACATCTGAACCCAAATAACTCACTAGCCACTGCAGTCCACCGTGTCCACTGTTCCATTCCACTGATGCATTTCTCTGTAGAGGTATCTGGGACCACCAGCACTTACAATGCATCTGCAGGTTCAAGCTGCCACTCCCATGCAGTAAATCAGGGCTCTGGGAGAAAGTGCTGCTTGTCCCTTCCTTTGTCTGAATTTTGCTCTCTGTCTCTCTCTCTCTGTCTCTCTCTCTCTCTCTGTCTCTCTCTCTCTCTCTCTGTCTCTCTCTCTCTCCACCCTCTATGTGGGTTTCAATTCTCACTTCAGATCCCCAGGATCCACTTCCCTCCTTCCTCACTATGTCCCAGTGTCTGGACACTAAATCTCAGAGACACTGTTTCTGGGCTGTTCACCACTGCACCATCTCCCTGGATATCTGTTCCTTCTCTTCTAAATACTCCTCAAAACACATCCTTAGATCATTTATTTTAAACCTTTTCTCTCATAGACACTCATTACTATAAACTTTCTGCTTAGCACTACATAATTTGCTGTATCTCATGGATTTGGGCATGTTATGTTTACATTTTCATTTGTTTCAAGGAATTTTGTTTTCTCCTCTGACTCCTTTAATTATCCACTATTCATTCAAAAGTGTGTTGTTCAGTCTTCATCTATTTTTGTATTTTTTAAGATTTCTCATGCTGCAGACTTGTAGTTTCATGCCATTACATCAGAAAAGACAGGATATTCTTTTTTTAATTTGTGGCCTAATATATGGTCTATTTTAGAGGAGACTCAATGCTCTGATTGAAATAAAATAAATTGTATTCTGCAACTATTGGATAGAAGTTTCTGAAATATCTGTTAACTCTATATGACTAGTTTAATGTTACTTTGGGATTTTTTTGTCTTGTTTTTTATTGTGTTTGTTTGTTTATTCTGTATATGTCTATTAATGATAATGGAATGGTAAAGTTTTCAACAATTATTGTACTACAATATAACTTTTTCTTTAGGTCTAACAGTATTTGTTTTGTAAAATTGAGTGCTCTGGTGTTGGGTACATATAAATTTATAGTCATTGTATTTTCTTGATTATTTAATTATATAATCATTATATAGTCACCTCCTTGATCTCTTCTTGCTGTTTTTGTCTTAAAGTCTATTTGATCAGAGTAAGTATACCTACTTCTGCTTTTTTTAAAATTTCATTTGTTTGGAACATCATTTTCTACCATTTCATTTTCAGTTCATGTGTTTTCATTGATAATCTTTCTTCTCAACTGAAATTTGTACCTACTGTATGTAGCTCTCCATTTCTAAGATTTCTGAGAGTTCATTTCCAAAAATCTCTTTGCCATATAGCTCATTTATATTCGGCATCATTGTCCTAATTCCATTTAACTGTTTATCTGTTATTGGGAGCCATTGAAGCTAGAGATTGACCACATGTGTGAGGCTAAAGTGAGGCCAGCCCAGAAAACACAGACAGAACAAAACAAGCAATGTAAACAAGTTGGTCCAGCACCAAGAAGTCAAGGGGCCCACGCCTTCCAAGGGGCTGAAATTGCCATCATCTTTCCCAGTATATAAATAAAGATGCCATAGTGGTTAAGCAGTTCCTTTCCTCCCATCCTGAGAGTGAAGTCTCCTCCTGACCCTTTCTTTATTTTTCTCATCATCTCACCAGTCCTTCACCCCAAGAACCTCAGGAGCCACACTGGGTTGCAGCAAACTGTATTCTCTTGGATCTCAGTTTTTGAAATATGTATGTATTTCTTTTGCATTCCTTATCAGGCATTTTATTCATTTTAACATCTTTGAAATTTGCTACTAAAGAATTATGAACTTTGCAAAGTGTCATATTACTTTGTTGTTAAAGTGTATATCTAAATGCCTACCAAAACCATACCTGGGCTTTTGGAAGTGATAAAATAATGAGAGCAATGTAACTGACTTCTGGGGTCTGGTCAGAAGAGGGAAATCTATGAGGGGTATGATATTGAAGGATATATTTCTCTCTCCAACTCACTTTTTCAGCCACTGTGTCCTCACTACCAGGCAGGCACTTATGCCACTGAGCTAAATCCCCAGCCCCTGTGTCCTCACTACCATGTTGTGAGCACCTCTCCTGTGCCCAAGGCCTTCCATCATGTAGTTACCATGGACCAAAACTTCTGAAATATGAACCAAAATAAGTCTCTCCTCCTTCAGTTTGTTGGTGGCAGATATTGAGTTCTACTATGATATGTGTTTTTCATATTTCTTGTGTTCCCATGACATTTGTATATCTGATGAAATAGATGTATCTACCAGGTATCCAATGGAATACTCAACTCAGTAAAGATTTCTCCTAAAGATGCACTTTAGTAACCTTGTTGCTTTGGTTCATTGTGAGAAGATAAAGAACTGGGTATATTTATTTAGTCATTTTTCAAATCTTTCCTCATCTTTGATTAGTTCCTCAGTTAAAAAGTAAAACATCCAAATTGAGTCTGCTTAAAGATTCAGGGATTCCTATTTATAGCTTAAAAAACAACATAATTGATAAACTCACCAATCTGAACAGGTTGACCAGGCTATTTTTGTCATCCATAGACTAAAGATGCATGTAAAAATCCTTTATATGACACTCTGAGAAAAAATTTTCAAGATTACTAATTTAACTAGGTAGATTTTTTAATTCTCCTGCTCTGACATGAGACATCTTTCATAAACCATTAGCTCAGAGCATATTTCCAACTTATAATATTGAAATGAAATAAATTTAGAGGTATAAATTTAGAGGCTGATGCAGGAAGATGACCTTGAGATTGAGGCCAACTGGGCTACACTGTGAGTCAAAAGTCACACTGAACTACATGGTGAGATGCTGTCTCAAATAAATAAATAAGTAAGTAATGCTGACTTGACTAAGTTTCTGGCCTCAGACATACTGGCCCTTCCTCCAGTGCCTTCTTAGGATCACATTTGCCAGATACCTTTCTGATTACATCACTTAAAATGGACTAACTTCTTTCTAATAAGAACTCATACTTTATTAGAATTACTAACATTTCCTTTGCCTTGATCTATATTCTACAATTACATTTTTATTCCTTGAAGGCAGGAATCATGTCCTTTTTTTTTCAGAGTCACTTATATAAAGGAGGAACCCAAAACATTTTTATATTGAAGAGAATAACACCAAATGAAATAAAACAGAATAGAGTCAATCAAAGCAAAATAATGAACATGGTATGGGACTTCAAAAAAAGATAAAAGGAAATCAATAATGGCTACCATAATGCCTTTTTTTAAAATGATACTGGGGATCAAACTCATGACAGTGCGCTTGCGAGGCAGGCACTTATGCCACTGAACTAAGTCCCCAGTCCCCATAATGCCTCTTGTTAACTTCAAAATAACTGCCCATACCATAAGGCATAATAAAATCAAACAAAATAGAACAGAATAAAACCAATCAAAACAAAGCAATACAGCACTTCAAAATAAGATAATAGTAAAATCACAGTGGCTACCATAATGCCTCTTGTTGTCTTCAAAGTAGCTGCCTATACCATCAGATATAATACAAACAAAATAAAATAGAATAAAATCAATTAAAAAATGAAAGTAGTACAGTCTTCAAAACAAGATAATAGGAAATCAATAATGGCTACCATAATATATTTTGTTATCTTTGAAATAACTGTCCATGCCATCAGATATAATAAAATCTAACAAAAAAAACAATAAAACCAAACAAAATGTAACAATGAAAGCAATATAGGGTTTTAAAACAAGATAATAAATTCATCCCTTTTTAGACATTTCTCCCCTTTCACTTTCACAATATCTAGTGTGTACTTTGGATCCCATTAACTCCTTTAGTTTTTTATACTATGGAGACAACACAATGTTCACCCATGTGACTCTGAACCATTTCACCCAAGAGCATGATTTCAAGTTGTATCCATTTACCCACAAGAACCTTGAGGTTATCTTTCTTTATAGCTGAGTAGCTTTCCATTGTATAAAAGTGCCATGTATTTCTTATCCATTCTGTGATTGATGAGCAAGCTACTCCTGCTTTTTTCTGGTTCCCTGTCACATTGTTCTCCTTTGACTTTCAGTCTATGAATTTTCTTTTGAGTTAAATGTGTTTCTTATATAAAGCATATTGATGGAGCTTATCTTCTGATCCACTCTGCCTATGTTTCTATTTGTTGGTGAATTGAGGCCATCTACATTAATAGTTACGGCCAACATGCACTAGCTCATCTCTGTCATGCTATTTTCCTGCCATTGGTTGCCTACTTTTCCCCTCCATTCTGTTGTCTTCCCCACTCAGTGAGCCCCCTCTGCTGCTGTTCCTGGAACCATGGTCTTTTCTCTCTCTCTCTCTCTCTCTCTCTCTCTCTCTCTCTCTCTCATATCCTTCAGTATTCTTTGTAGGGTTAATTTGGTGATCATAAATTCCTTAAGTTGTTCCTTGTCATAGAAGTATCTTGTTTCTCCATTAATTTTGAAAGATAGTTTTGCAGGGTACATAAATCTGGGTTGGAAGTTGTTTTCCTTCAAGACTTGAAATATTTCACTCTAAGCTATTGACTTGATGGTTTGTGTTGGGAGAAGTCTGTTGTGATTCTGATGGGTTTTCCTTTGTAGGTGATCTCTTTCTTTTCTCTAACAGCTTTTAATATTCTGTTCTTGTGTTGAATTTCCGGGATCTTGATTATTATATGTCTGGGTGCAGATTTATTTTGGCTATGGCTCACTAGAGTTCTATATGCCTCATTTATCTGAATGTCACATCATTTTCCCGTGCTTGGGAAGTTTTCTGCTATTACTTGTGTAAATAAACAGTTAATGCCATTCCTGTTGACTCCTGCTTTTTCCACTGACACCTATTGTTCTTAAGTTATGTTTCTTAGCATTGTCTTGCAGCTGTTGCATTGTCACTTCATAGTTCCTTGTTATCTTTAAGAGATTTTTCCTTTCACAATTGCAAGCTGCAAACCTGTCTTCAAGGCTTGAAAGTCTATCTTCAGTTCCTTTCAAGTTTTGCCAGCTTTCAATGAAGTTTATTTTTATTTTTTTTATTTTAAAGAGAATAAAACAAAAGAGGACAGATCTAAGCAGATCAGAACAGAACAATGTAAGCAACACAGCACTTCACAACAAGACAATTGGATATTAACAGTAGCTATCATAGTGTCTCTTTCTTTGAAATAGTTGAGCTTAGCTTTACACACAATAATGTCAAACATAACAAAATAGAATAAAACCACTCAAGAGAATGGAAGTATTGCAAGGCATTCTGAACCAAATAACCAAAGATGAACAATGACTACTATATTATCTCATTTTCCATTAAAAAATTTGTTTATACTATCATACATATTAAAATCCAATGAGATACAACATGACAGAACCAATGGCAATAGAAAAACAAGAGCATGGCAGGACTTCAGAGCAAGATATCAAATCAACAATGGCTTCCATATTGTCTTTTCTTCAAAGTAACTATTCATACCATCACATATATTAAGATCAAACAAAACAGAATAAAACCATTCCAACCAATGAATGAAAACATAAGACTTCAAAGCAATATAATGGTGAACCATGAATACCACGAAATCTTCTGTATTCTTACCATTTCTTACACTAGGGAGACTATACAGTATTTATACATGTGAGTTTGATTTATTTCACTTATGAGTATGGATTCAAGTTGCATCCATTTATTTATAAATATCTCAATGTGATCATATATAGCTGAGTAGTACTCCATTGTATAAAAGTACCACAATTTTTTTATCCATTCCTCAGTTGATGGACACTTAGGTTGTTTCCAAGATCTGGCTATTACAAATTGCACCACTATAAACATGGGTGCACATATATCACTGTGGTAAGATGTTTTCAGTTCTTCTGGGAATATGCCTAAGAGTGGAATAGCTGGGTCAAATGGGACCTCCAACCCCAGCTTTTTGAGGAATCACCAGATTGACCTCCACAGTGGTTGCACCAGTCTACACTCCCACCAACAGTGCAGAAGAGTTCCTTTTTCCCCACATCCTCTCCAGCATTTATTGTTGGTAGTTTTCTTGATCCTGGCCATTCCTTCTGAAGTGAGATGGAATCTCAGTGTGGTTTTAATTTGCATTTCTCTAATGACTAGTGATGATGAACATTTTTTCATGTATTTATTTGCCATTCATATTTCTTCATCTGAGAACTGCATGTTCATCTCGGATGCCCATTTTTGGATTGGTTCTATGAATTTTGGAGGTCTGATTTTTTTAATTCTTTATAAGTTCTAGACAGAAGTCCTTTGTCTGAGGGACAGTTCACTAAGATTTTTTTCCCAGTTTGTGGGTTTTCTTTTCACTATGCTGGAGATTTCTTTTGACATGCAGAAACTCTTTAATAAGACATGATCCCAGTTATTGATTCTGGGAAGTGTTTCCCATGCAGTTTGGTTCTTGTTCATGAATTCTCTACCTACCCCTATGTCTTTGAGATTTTTACCTACTTTGTCTTCCAACAGATTTAGTGTTTCTGTTTTAATATTTAATCTTTGATCCATTTAGATTTTAGTTTAGTACATGGTGATAAGCATTGGGTCTAATTTTAGTTTTTGGCACATGGAAAGCCAATTTTTACAGCACCATTTATTAAAGAGACTATCATTCTTCTAGTGAACATGCTTGGCCCCTTTATCAAAGATAAGGTGGCTGAGTGTGTTCATAGTTGTATCGTCTAGTCTATTCCATTGATCTTCAGGTCTGTTTTTATTCCACTACCATGTTAATTTTATTATGGTAGCTTTGTAGTATAACTTCAAGTCAGGGATTGTGATGCCTCCTGTCTTGGCTTTGCTGCTTAGAATTGCCTTTGCCATTCTAGGTCTCTTCTGGTTCCAGATGAATTTTAGGAGTGATTTCTCTAGATCTATGAGGTATGTTCGTGGTGTTTTCATTGGGATTGTATTGAATCTGTATAACAATTTTGGAAGAATGGCCATTTTCACAATATTTATTCTTCCTATCCATGAACAAGGGATGTCTTTCCATTTACTGAGGTCCTTTTTGATTTCTTTTTTCAGGGTATTATAATTTTCCCTGTACAACTCTTTTACATCTTTCATTAGATTAATTCCTAAGTATTTTGGTTTTTTGGATGCTAGTGTGAAGGGTATGGCTTCTCTTATTTCTCCCTTGATGATTTTGTTGTTAGTGTATAAGAATGCTATTGAGTATTGACTTTGTATTCAGCTACATTGCTGAACTTTTTATTATATCTAGGAGTCTCTCAATGGAGGTTTGGGGATCTTCTATGTAGAGTATCATGTCTTCTGCAAATAAAGATAATTTAACTTCTTCTTTTCCTATCTTTACTCCTTTTATTTCTCTCTCTTGTCTAATTGTTCTGGCTAATATTTCCAGTACCATGTTGAATAGGAACAGTGATAAGGGACATCCTTTTCTTGTGCCTGATTTCAAAATAAAGGCTTTCAGTTTTTGGTGCTGAAATAATATGATGCTGGCTGTTGGTTTGTCATAGATGGCCTTTATCATATTGAGGTAAAGACAATCTATTCCAATTCTCTATAAGGTTCTTATCATGAATCAGTGTTGGATCTTACCAAAAGTTTTTTCTGCATCTATAGAAATGATCATGTGATTCTTACTTTTGGTTCTATTAATATGGTGAATTACATTTATTGATTTATATATGTTGAATCAATGGAGTTTTTAATTTCCTGCATATCCCTTTGAATCTGTTTCATGTATTCTAAATCTTTTTTATATTGTTCATTCAAGATTTCTCTCATTTTCCTATGCTTCGCTATTTTTTTTCTATGTCTTCTTTAGAGGTGCTTAGCAATTCTTTCATTGTTTTTTATTTCTTCTTTTACCTGAGATAGTATTTCTGTTCTAATTTTTTTTCTAACTCATGAAGTTGTTTCTTTACTTCTGTTGCCATTACTTCAGAAACTTCTAGTGTGAAACTCCCAATCTCTCCCATGCTTGTATCTCCTGGACTTGCACTGCTTGGGTTGGAGGCCTGAGACTGCCTTTTGCTTCTTTGTCTTGACACATTCCTGGGTCCTTCTGGACAAGTGGGTAGTGGAGTCCTGGGCACTTCCCACATTGGCTACAATTTCTCTGAAGTGAGACTATTTGGTTCTCCTGGCCAGTGCTTGCTATGGTATCTGGTGGTGGCCATTGGGTGCACTGGTGCAGGGCTGGCTGCTGCTTTTCCAAGCCTGCCTTTGTTCCCAGATGGCCACTGGAGTGCATGTGGGGGTGAGGCTGGCTGCTACCTCCCAGACCTGAGATGGTTACTATCAGGGAGCCTCCATGATGACTTCTGGAGAGCACATAGGGAAGGAGCTGGTCCCCCAAAATATTAATTCAAAGGACAACTTCAATTTTTCTGTCATATACTATTATGTAAAAAGTTCCCAAACCTCCTAATGTTGACAAAGTGTTGACAAACTTTTCTTAAATTTTGTTTTTACTGCATTTGCTTTCCCATTTATATTGTCATTAAGCCAACCTTAAAAATCTTGATTCCCAGAATACAACTGCCAAATGAAGTAAAACATACTTCAATAATGCAGAATGAGTTTCAGGAAGAAATGATTTCAGAATTAAAATTCTTCTTTAAGTGCTTTATTTTATGTTCCATGAAAAAGACATTACTATGGAGAGTTGCATCAAGATTTTATTGGAAAGTGTGTGACCTCAGAAGCACCTGTAAAGCAGTAAAGAATAAAGGATTATGGAGAAGCCACTGAATTCTTATATAGAAACAAAGAACTCACCTGATGCAATGGGGACTTAGAATAGACCCCAGAGTTGTTCTAAACAGAGGCACGGTAGCTTAAAATATTTTATGCATCACCTAGTCCTTGGATAGAGTATATTTCCAAGCAGGAAGTGTAGGCCTGGACAAAGGAGTTCCTTTAGGCTGAGCAAAATCCTTAGAGAAAGGCATGAGCAAAAGTTGTCAACACTTTACAGTCAGTGCTCTAGATCAGTGCCCTAGGGTACTGATAGAATGAGTGACTCAATCTTGAAATAGACAATCTTGGTGGTGTGTCTTACACAAACTAATATACAAAATAAAAGCTATATATATAAATATATATAAAACCAATGAAGTATGAATATACAAACAAAGCTATGCTAGTATTTAACCCAAAAATTTAAATCACTAGATAATGAATATTTTTTAAAATACTTGAGGAAGTTACTGAGAATATTGGATATCTAAACTTCTGTCATTTCTTCTGCCAAACATCTACTTATAAAGAAGATATCACTATACATGATGATTAAGTTAAATGAAGTTAAGGAAGAAATGTCTGAGTATGAAAATGCTACATATAAACTCAGTATCCCATATAATTAATATGTACTAATAAATACAGCAATGAGGCAACAAAGGCAAGAATGCTTAAATCCATTGCTTTCCCAAAAAGACTGACAGAAACATACACTCTCTTTACTCAGCCTCTTTTTTTTTTTTTTTTTTTTTTTTTTTTTTTTTTTTTTTTTTTTTTTTTTTTTTTTGTACTGGGGATCAAACTCATGACCTTGTGCTTGCCTGGCAGGCACTAAGCCACTGAGCTAAATCCCCAGCCCCTACTCAACCTCTTGATACATTGCTAATCCTGCAATGAGTGACATAGCATTATAGTTATGCATACAGGTCCTGCTTAGCACTCATACATGGTAGTATGAGTTTAACATAAGGGATTCTGTAACCCTGTTTAGTTTATGACTATTGTTAAGCACAAATGCCTACCCATAAGAAAATTACTATCTGAACTTGATATAAAGTCACTACCTGCACAAAACAGTCAATATACTTATCTCATTAAAAATGAGTTTGTTTAGGTAAGAAATTAACAGGGCTTTCTCAATTATTATTACTCAAACATGCCTAAATGAACCCAGATAAGTATATTAACCATGATTCAAAATCTGTTAAAAAATTATTAGACTGAGATTTAAGCACTAAAATTAACAATTCTATAATCACAAAAATATTATACAACTGAAAACACTATCAACTGAATGTTAGGCAAAAATAATACTATATGTGTGCAATAGAAGAAGAGTTGAAAATAGGAGTCCTCAAATTAGACTGTCTGAGCAGAAAATTTGCCACCACCCCTTTTTTGGTATGTAAACCCTTAGCACAAAGTTAACTAACTTTCCTGATGTTTTCTTATTTGATCAGTAATAGCACCAACCTCGTTAAGATTGAGAGATATTATACAAGATTACACAGAGCATTCTTAGCAGAATTTTTTATATTCAAGTAAGAAATAAATTCCAAGTAGTAATAATAATATGTTGGAAGATAAATTATAAATTTGAAGAATTATATTCAAGTGAGATAGTTAAGAAATATCTTCAGCTGTCTCTGTCTCTCATTGTTTTTGCTGTCCTTTGCCACCATAAACTGTTGCCCCCTGCCATGTGCCACCTGCCTTGAAGCCAGCTAATTATGGACTGAAACTTCTACAAATTCCTTTCCTCTGCATGCACAGTGCAGGCCAAGAGAACCAAGAGAGCTGCATCTGCCTGCCCAGCACCTCCACCAGAAGGCCCTTTCCTGTGCATGTCCAGCACAGGATGAGAGATCCAGGAGATCTGCCTCTACCTGCCAAGTGCTGCCACTGGAAGGCTCTTTCTTCAATGCACCCAGTGCAGGTCAAGGGAGACAGATAGATCTACCTCTGCCTGTTGTGCACCACCACCAAAAGGCCACATCCTGCAGGTAGTCAGCATGGGCAGAGAGAACCAGCAGATCTGCCTTCACCCCCAGGGAGCCACCATCAGAAGGCTGCTTCCTGCAGGCAGCCAGCAGGAGCAGGGACACACAGCCAGGTAAGCCCTGTGCATCTGTAGGTCACCAGTGGAGGCCCTTGGTTTCCTCAGGCAGCCATCACCCACTAGCAGAATCAGACAAACACACTCATGTGTATCTGCCACCATTGTGGGAGTCCCAGTGTAGACACACAGGCTGAGAAGCAGCCCCACCTCCATGCACCCCTGATCATCAGCGAAGCCACAGTGTAGCTACACAGGTCTGGAGAAGCCTGCTCCATGCCCTGCTATCTCTCTGTAAATCTGAAATTAGAGGAACCCAGGTGCCTGTCTCATCCCCCTACACTGCCTAAGGGCAGCCAACACGGGATGTGCCTAGGGGGCCCCACAACCAGCTTCTTGGGAGGAACCCAGGAGAATGTCATGATAAAAGAGCAAAAGGCAAACTGAGACCTCTAGCCCACAATAAGTCTGGGAGATCCAGTCATGGAAGAAAATGGAAGTCACACACCTGAAATCCCTGAGAGGATAGCAACTAAAGTAAGGAAACAACTTCATGAGATTGTAAAAGCAGTCAAATCAGAAATAATGTCTCAGGCAAAAGAAATCACAAACATACTGAAAAAATTGTTTAGCAGGTCTAAAGAAGATGTAGACAAAAAAGAGGAGCATAGGAAAATGATGAAAACCTTGAGTGAATATAGAAAGGAATTACAATGCATGAAACAGATTCAAAGAGAGATCCAGGAAATTAAAAATTCAATCATAACCTAGCAGCTGGGAGCCTAGCAAGCCACTGGCGCACCAGGACGAGAACTATCAGCAATTCCTGAGCTCTGCACCATGTTGGAACTTTGGGCGCTGGGATAACAAACAGCCTACTCGCCACTCTGGTAAGCAGCTGGGGGCCTGCCAGTGCGCGGCCTAAGGATCAGACATTGATCCATTCTCCCTGCCCCCGTTAGCAAGTCGGCACTGGCAGTCTGAGTATCTCTTGGGAGGATGAATGTATGCAGTGTGGCAAGTAAGGGGTATTTCCCTCTACCATCTCTTTGAAGGCAAATATTTATATTTTTATCACTGTTTTGCTCAGTTTTGATTAATGGCACTGCTCTGTTCAATATTCTGTTTTTATAAGTTCAAAATTTCCTTCCATTTTGCTCTACCTGATTGAAAGTACAGTTAATGTGAACAGAATAGGACATACTATTGTGCCTATTGCTCATGTCCTGATGACCTGCTGTGAGGTTCTGTGCTAGTTTCACTGCACTATGGTCGCATGGGTTTGTTCTGTCTTGTTCTGCTGTATTTTGCTACCTTCAAAAAGAAAAGTAGATAACAAAGTAACAAAATACCTCCAAAAAACTCCCAACTCCATCAAAGCTTATCCATGGAGCATGGATGAGGAGAAACTCAAAAACAAGGCAACAAAACCATATAAGGTAATTAAAAAGTAAATAACAACAACAAAACAAGTCAGTAAGCTACTGAGCAACCTGAAACAGGATATAACTAAACAGATAATTTACTTAAAAAGTAAAAGGAAGAAAAGAAAGTGCTCTAGAGGATATGGCTGCAAGTATGTTTAAGTGTGTAGGATTGATAACCATGTTGCTAAGTTGTTACTGGATCACTGAACTTCTTTGCAGTCTCACTGTTTGAATGTTCACTTTGTATGCTTTAATTTTGTAACTTGAACAACTATGTCTAAGAAGACAATATGTAATTTATCAACTAGTGATTTCTTACTGCTTATTTTTTTCTGAACTTCTGTATTGTTTCTACCCCTTTTTCTGTTTTGCTTTTTTGCTCTTTAAGTAAAATTTAAAAAACACATTTTGAAAGTCAAAAAATTTAAAAATAACATGGAATCAGGAAATAACAGCTCAACAGCTGCAAGATGATGCAAAGAAGCATAACTTAAGAGTGATAGGTATAGGTGAAGAAGCAGGGGTCAACACAAAAGAAATTAAAAGGATATTCACAGAAGTAATAGAAGAAAACTTCCCAAACATGGGAAATGGATCTGGCATGCAGATAAGTGAGACATATAGGACTCCAACTAGCCATAACCAAAGTAAATCTATACCCAAACATATAATAGTCAAGATCCCAGAAATTCAGCACAAGAATTGAATATTAAAAGCTATTAGAGAAAAGAGACAGATCACTTATAAAGGAAAACCAATCAGAATCACAACAGACTTGTTAAAACAAACCATCAAGTCAAGAAGAGTTTGGAGTGAAGTGTTTCAAGCCCTGAAAGAAAACAACTTCCAACTCAGATTGATCTACCCTACAAAACTATCTTTCAAAATTGATGGAAAAATAAGATACTTCCATGATAAAGAACAACTGAAGGAATTCATGACCACCAAACCAACCCTATAGAGAGTACTAAAGGATATTCTAGAGAGAGATAAAGATAACCATGGTTCCAGGAACAGCAGCAGAGGAGGATCACCGAACAGGATAGGCAATTGATTGAAGGAGAAAAGTAGAGGATCAACAAAAGGAGGATAGCATGGCATAGATGAACCAATACATGCCAGTTGTAACCATTAATGTAGATGGCCTCAGGTCAGCAATAAAAAGAAACACAGAGAGAGTGATCAAAAAATAAGATCCATCAATACACTGTATACAAGAAACACATTTAACTGGAAAGAAAATTCATAGACTGAAAATCAAAGGAGAGAAAACAATTGTTCCATGTGACAGGAGACAAAAAAAAAAGAGTAACTTGCCCATCAACTGCAGAATGGATAAGAAAGATATGGTATTTTCATGCAGTGGAAAGCTACCCAGCTATAAAGTAGAATAATCTCAAGGCTCCTGTAGGTAAACGGACACAACTGGAGATCATGTTCATGGCCAAAACAGTTCAAACTCAAACACGTGAACCCTAGGATAAGAAACAGAATGAGTTAATGGGATCCAAAAGCAAAACAGTTAATGTAAGAGCAAAGGAAAGGGAATACCTCGAAGGGAAAGGTAGAAACTACCGTTAATTTCTTACTTGAACTCTTGCATTGTTTACACAATTTTGTTAGGTTTGGCTTTGTTCTGTCTTGTTTTTTTAGATTTTATGCTGTCAGATGGTAGGGGCAGCTATTTTGAATATAATGGGATATATTATGGTAACTATGGTTTCCTATTATATTGCTTTGAAGTCTTACAATGGTTTCATTTGTTTGATTGGTTTTATTGTTTTGTTTGATTTTATTATGTGTGATGGTATGAATAACTATTTTGAAGAAAACAAGACATTATGGTAGCCATTGCTGATTTACTATCATCTTGTCTTGAAGTCCTACCATGCTTTTGTTCTTCTGTTTTGATTGGTTCTATCCTATTGTGGTTTGTTTGATTTTATTATGTGTAATGGTACAGACAAATTTTTTGAGGAAAATGAGAGATTATAGTAGCCATTGTTCATTTCCAGTTATTCAGTTTTGAAGTCCTGTAATGCTCTCATTCTTTTGAATGGTTTTATACTATATTGTTATGTTTGATAGTATTATGTGTGAAGCTTTGCTCAACTATTTCAAAGAAAAGAGACATTATGGTAGCTACTGTTGATGTCTGGTTCCCTGGTTGTAAAGTGCTGTATTGCTTGCACTGTTCTGATTTGCTTTGTTCTGTTCTCTTTTGTTTTATTCTCTTTAAAAAAGAAAGAAAGAAAGAAAGAAAGAAAGAAAAAAGAAAGAAAGAAAGAAAGAAAGAAAGAAGAAAGAAAGAAAGAAAGAAAGAAAGAAAGAAAGAAGAAAGAAAGAAAGAAAGAAGAAAGAAAGAAAGAAAGAAAGAAAGAAAGAAAGAAAGAAAGAAAGAAGAAAGAAAGAAAGAAAGAAAGAAAGAAAGAAAGAAAGAAAGAAAGAAAGAAAGAAGAATTTCAGTGAAATGTATTCTGTGGAAGAGACAAAAGAAAATAACATGTTATGGAAGCTTACATTGTAAAACTTCCTCATACTCCACAGTACTATGAAACAAGCATCAGCATCCATCACCCCAATTCAATGTATTCTTGTATTGTCATTTCAAACTTTTCAGCTTACAATTCTGCCAAATGATTTTGAAAAAAATATAACACTTCACATATTTTATTTTTAATATGTTTTCTCAGAAATATTTATACATTTCATGAAATACATGAGATAAATATTTCATAATATGATTTCATGAAATAAGTATTGAATAATATGTACTTCATCTGTGAACACATCTCAGAAATTATCATTGCCTCTGTAGAATTAGCTTCCTTGTTAGTGTTTCTACAAGACTGTGTCAGTACTATATATGTGACAAGTTCTTCATACTTATCAAAGAAAATTTTATACCTTCATCTCTGCTGTTGGGAGAACCATCACTCTTGAATCTTGGTGAGCCTTAAGGGAGACATCAAAGTGAAGATGGCAGAAATTCAGCAGACGGTAAGCTATTGCAAAGTTCATTCTCCCATTTTCTTCATGAGAAAACCTTGAGGGAGTTATATGAAAAGGCTTCTAGATTTTTCCCATAGATTTTTGACTTTCTGATTTAACTCAGCCAACCACTGAGATACCTTTATTTTGAGGAACTTTTTTTATTTGGTTCTTAAGAAAATGCAAAGATGCCAATTTCCCACATGGTTAATGAACAGAAAGTACTACCAGTGCATTTATACCCTGTTTCAATGGGGTGGGGTGGGGGGTTGTAGATATTTTTTAAGTCTTACAACTACCAAAAAGGAGTAGGGTAATTTTCCCTTTCCATAAGATCACCAGTTTTTGGGTTGTAGAGGAAATATTGACAGAATTTGAAACTTAATTGATTGCTATCAAAAGATTAGACAGATAGCTCAAGAAACTGTTAGGTAACATTCACGCCCACCAATTCTCCTTAACCAATATCCTGGAAAGAACTGAAATTTACCTTGTATTTTCAGTGAAGAAAAGGTCACAAAATTCTTGAGCTGTTTTTGAAACAATTTGAAAATATCTAGTCCTGCTTACTTATAGATACCAAGAAAAGAAGTATTTGTGAATATTATCTTTTAAAGCCTATCATTATCATATTATCATTGTAAATAAAACAAAACAAATGATATTTAGTACATAAAGTAAGTGCCAAATAAAAGAAGAATCTCCTCTGCAACATTCTTATTGCTAAAGTAGAAATTAAGGATAATTTTTCTATGGCCACAATACAAGGTATTGGTACAGAAGAAACTATTATAAAAGTAACACACACATTCTTCACCACAAAAGGTTAGCTGTGATGTGTTAGAACTGTGTCTTCCAATTAAATGAAATTATATGATCTAGGAAATTGAATTGTTTAGTTTGAAACACAAGTTTCATAAATTTAATCTTCATATTGTTCAGTTACTTGAGCCCTGTTCTATTGCTAAAGCCCCTCCCCTTACTATGACCAGATTTTCAAGGGTATGTATTATAGTTACCAAAGTAACTTAGCAAAAGAACACAAATTGTTTAAAAGAAAATCTCAATATATAGCTCTGTTCAATGAGGCATGTTTATCATCATATTTGAAAAGCAAATTAAGTCTTGAGATTTCATTTATATAAAAAATTTTACTAGACTGCATGCAAATTAAACTAAAGGAGATTCTTTGTCTAGGAGCCATGATCTTCTAGGGACTGTGAAGTCTCTGATATTGAATACCCCATTTGCAAATACACTATATGAGATGTGATCACAATAAACAGTGAATGTACAAATTTTTAAAAATTTATTACAGGAGAAGATGCATTGTCACTAATACCTCTCAAAATACTCCCCTTGGTTTGAGCACACTTTTTCCATCATTCTTGCCACTTCTTGGATAATTCTGGAGGTCCACTCTTGTGTCTTTACAAGTTGTGACTAAAAATTCAGTGAGTGCTGTTGCAGAAAACCATCCAGAGGAAAAAGGTAGGTAAAATTATTGATGTCTTCATCCACATTATTCACCAGATCTAGCTCTTCACCATAGTCAAAACAACCCAAAAAAAAAATGTTTTGAATTGATTCAGGACATTGAGGTAACTACAGGAGTGCAACTAAAGGTACTTAAGAAATAGGACTTGCAGAACTGCTTCAGAAAGTGGCAAGAGTGATGCATTGCATTAGAAGCAGAGAGTTATTTTGAAAGGAGTTAATTGCAGTATTGTTGGACACCAGGCTGTACAGGGTTAAGTTGCTGAACACAAGGACCTCTGGCTGTGTTGGAAAAGAACACATGCCTGCTGCTCTGAAGTCAAGATAACACCACAGCAGAGGCAGCCAAGGACAGGGCCGCTGACACCCCCGTTCCCAAGCAGTAAAGCTACCAACCTTAGAAATAGGATGACTGCCCTAACTAGCAAGATTTACTGCTTGGAGAAGTCTTTCACCTGACTCCCTAGGTCCTGCTCAGTTCCTGTGCTTGCCTCAGTCTTCCCTTCCTTTGTTCAAAAATCAAACAAATATGGGTTGCCCAGAAAAACTCTTTGTCTCAACTCCAAAAAATCTCTATGCCCAGAAAGTCTCTACTCCCTGAGAGAGTTTGACCTTCCTGGAGCCCCAAAAGTCATACTGCTGGTCTCTTGTATTTAAAGCATCCACCATCCACTCATTTAGACGATTGGGAGTAGGTCAAGATCTTAATGCACTCTCAGGCTAAATTCACCACAGCAGGAGTCACTGTGGAAAACAAAAGAAAACAACAAAATTAATAAATAAATAGAAGGAAATTCTAGAATTATATGTTAACTGCATATCTTCTGATTTTCTGTATTAACTGATGATAAAACTAATGGCAGAAAAAAGTTGAAGCTGGACATGGTGGCTCACACCTGTAATCCCAGCACTCAGGAGGCTAAGGCAGAAGGATAGTTGTGAATTCAAGACCAGCCTGAGCTACAAAGTGAGCTCAAGCCCAGTCTGAACTGCATACTGAGACCCTCTCTCAAAAGGAAAAAAAAAAAGAAGAAAATAAGGAAGAGAAGAAAATTTTAAAAATTGAACAATCTCTCTGTAATATACAGATACTCACATTGCACGTACAGTCTGCTTTCCATTCTCCAGAATCCTGAGTCCTGTGAATGGAGTGTGGAAAAAAAAATAGTGTGTGTGTGTGTGTGTGTGTGTGTGTGTGTGTGTACATGTGCTAGGCTTGCAAGTTTGTCTACCAGTAAAAGTAAAAGAACAAAGGTTCTTTCCTTTCTTCATTTTCTTTTCCCTTTCTTTTTCTTTAAAATTTTACTTAGGAAAAAAAATGAATGAAAGAAAGAAAAAGTAAATGAAACTAAAAAAATCAATGGACTTTATCTATCAGTGTAAAAAAATTAATAAGTAAATAAGATTATTTTCAAAAAGAATCATTTTGTTTTTTCCCTTTTGTATATACACATATACAATTCCCATAGATCAGTTAAATATATCAGTTTAATTACTCCTGCAACTTACAAAATCAAAAACTTTTTAAGTGATTCATACATATCTTAGCTCTTTCTCTAAACACAGATTCATTTATGATACAAATTTGTTCATGACACAAATAACAATCTTGAGAAAAATCTTGTACTGTAAAATTATACTACATTAACTTTTTGTTTCTTTTTTTTTAAGAGTAGGAAGAACTTATTGAAAAGAAGAAAAGCTGTCTAAGAGAGACAAGTGCATTGCCCCTTTTAACTTTTCAAGTTTAACAGTTTCAAACTATATTTTCAAACAGGCACTGGGATTCACAGTTAAAAACAGGAAGTTTGACAAGTAAACTTGAAACCAGTGAAAATACAGAAGATAATGAGGGAAATTCAGAAAAAAACTGAAATTGTCCACAGAAGTGACTGTTATGGAATGGTTCCTAAGTTTTCCCATATGAATCTGGTGACAGAACTCATGATTGCAGTATCCTGCCAGACAAGCAGCAAATCAACAGAAGGCAATCACAGTCTGTCCTCATGTGCTGATGGAAAAGACTTTCCTCAGTATTTTAGAGATTTAATAAAGTTTTGTGACTTTTGTTCAAGAAATACAATAAAAATAACTGTATGAAACCATGATGCTAGCAGAATTTTTGAAAAGCTAATCATGCAAAATTTAAGTTCATCAGACAAGCGTAATCAAAAAAGCCAAATAAAAGTTTATGGATGTTTTCCTCAAAGGCAGTTTTATAACCCCCTAATGAAGTGAAATTTACATACTACTAGAAGCTGAAAGGAGGCAGAAGAAAAAAAAACTTAAAAATCATTCTAAGTAATTCATTGTCATAGTTGAAAAAACATAAACAACTGTTTGAGTGAGTGAAGTTCAGGTAAATGAAGACTTTTTCTTATCTTGCATTTGAATTAGAACATCAACATTAATAATTTAGTCATATCTTTGCTCTCTTGTTTGCTATGTTTATGATAGATTTTATGATAAAATGATGAGTGAACAAAACTTCTCTGAGCTATTGGCATGGGTTCAAATCTAACACACACAAGGCTACAGAAAGAGTGACAATCATGGCCCAAGCCATCACAAATTCTGAATGCCAAGCAACTTATTCAGAATTTACCAGAATCATCAGCCTCTTGATTTTCAAAACATGTTAAGCAGTACTGTCAGCACTCTAAAGTATACTTTTAAATGTGTTTTGGATACTATTCTTTTCAAAAACAGTCATGATAAAATCAAATTTTTTCAGCCACATAGATACAAGCTGCACTAACTAGAAGAAAGGGCTGATGAGGGTTAAACTGCTACTTCATTTTTAAGAAATTTTTAAATCACACTTCTTTTGCTTAATCAGCAAAGCCCTTCTCAGATTTCAGCCAAGTGCTCATTTATGATTTAAGACTGTGAAATGAATGGTTTTAGGGAGATAAAATATAAACTATTGTTAAATCTTAGTCCAGCCAAGCCTACTTGTCCCAATAACCCTAAGTAACCTGACAAACCCAAGCATCCTCTGAGGCACTTACCCTATCTTGGATCCCACACTGGGAGAATCTGACTTGAAGAAGTTTGGTCACAAATTTGTGAACCCTCTGTTAACATCGTTTTATTTAACAGCATTGTGTACTCAGCATGTAAAGTCCCAAATCTTTAAACTTCTCCCTGAAGTTAGGTTGTTTTACATCAGCTTCTGTCAAAGTGACTGACTTTACACAAAAGCAAAAGCAGTTTCAGCATCAGCCTATCTGACACAGACTGTGATTTGGGGTGCTTCTGTAATGACTTACAACTTACCTTTTCAGTACCTTGTCATTTCCTCTCCCCGCTGCATGCCACCCTTTCCAGAGTGTTTCCTCTACTTTCAAAATACAGAGCAGGTTGCCAACATATCTCCTGTCATGGATAATTATCATTATACTATGTCAAGAATTAGAATGAAATTAGAATACAGTCTGTTTTCAAAACCCCCCACTCTGTCAGTATAATCTTGTTATTACTACTTTTCTTGGAACTATAATTTGCATTTCTTACTTTTTTATTTTATTTTAAAGAGAATAAAACCAAGCAAAATAAAACAGAACAAAGCTAATAAAAACCATCCAGTGTAAGTGGCACAGGACTTCAAAACAATACAAAATCAACAGTGGTCACCATAATGCTTCCTGCTGTCTTCAAAATAGCTGCAGAAACCTTCAGACATAGTAATAATCAAACAAAACAGAACAGAATAGCACCAATAAAAGCAAAACAATGAATGCAATACAGGACTTCAAAACAAGACAATAGAAAATCCAAAATGCCTACCATAATATAGCTTGCTATCTTTGAAACAGCTGCCCATTCCATCGCATATAACAAAACCAAGTGAAACAAAACAGAATAAGACTGAACTCAACAAAACAATGAAAATGATACAGGACTTCAAAATAAGACAATAGGGAATTAACAATGGCTACCACTTCCAGAAGGAGATTCTGCTTAGATGCCACACTATCTACCATGATCCTTTAAATAGATGATCAGGCCACTGGCCCTAGACCTGCAAAGTCAGTGTACACCAAATACCACAAGCATCAAATTACATTTCAGCTCAATAGCTATCATTGCAGCCTGTGTTTCTCTGGATCAGCCAGTTGCTTATGGGGGGAGTAGGGTCTTGTTTCCCAGCCCACCTACCCGTAAGGGTTGGGGTCTGGCTGTCCCTGTCAGTGGTGGCCTGCTCGTGGTACTGGTCTTGCAGAGAGGTCTTGCTTCTTGTTGACTTCTTGTTCTCTTCCACTGCAGTCCACAAATAGTGCTGACTCACAAGAAAAGGATGGGGTCAGTCTCCACATTTCCTACTTGTCTGATCCAGTCCAAATAATTAACCTCAGACCTCAAGCAAGCTGCCTTTCTATCTTGCTTTTTTTGCACTTATTTACTATTCCTCTTATTTTCTCTTTCCTCCTCTCATAAAAAGTTGCCTGAGTTGTTGGAACTTAGCTGGCTCAGCAGCAAAGGAACCCGCTCACCTCCCTGGTAAGCGGCCATGGCTCAAGCGAACAGCTAAGGGCCCAGGGAGAGAACCAGTCAGCCAGTGTCTCCCAAAATCCTCACCATGGTAGAACTTAGGGCACTGGGCAACAAAGGAACCCGCTCGCCTCCCTGGTAAGCAGCTGTGGCTCGAGCGAGCGGCGAGGGACCCAGGGAGAGAACCAGCCAGACAGCATCTCCTGAGATCCTCGCAAGGTGGAACTTAGGGCACTGGGCAACAAAGGAAACTGCTCACTTCCCTGGTAAGCAGTCGTGAGCCTACCCCTACCCCCACATTAGCAAATGGGAGCTAGAGGTCTGAGCATCTCCTCGGAGGATGACCGTATGCAGTATAGCAAATATGACGGATTTCCTTCTACCATCTCTTTGAAGGCAAATATTGTTATCAGTGTTTTATTTGTTCTGATTAATTGTATTGCTCTATTCAATTCTCTTGTTTTGATAGGTTTTATGATGTTCTGTACTAGGTTTGACTTTGCTATACCTGATTGAAAGGACAACTATTGTAAAGATAACAAGATATACTATGGTACCTATTACTGTTATCCCAGTAACCTGCTGTGCAGTTTTGTACCAATTTCACTGCATTGTCTCAAATGGCTTTATTCTGTCTTGTTCTGCTATATTTTATTACCTTCAAAATAATTTTTTTTAAAAGTTGTCTGAGTCTGAGACTTTCACGTTCAAAAACTGATATGGGTTTGCATAGTAATTGTATTATTTTAATTGACCAAAAGTATTGAGGATCTACTAGATTAGCTACATTTAAAAAACAAGTATATTAGACATTATCTCCAAAAGTGCTCTGAGTGAATGCTTTGGGGATGCAATGTGCCATGTGTATACCATTGTTTCCCCCTGATTGACATGTTTTGAAATTTTGTTGTAGTTTACTTTCTTCTTCTCCTCCTCCTCCTTGTCCTCTTCCTTCTTTTTTCTTCTTCTTCTTATTTTTTTTCCCTTAATATAAAATGGATCTGGAAAAAAAAAGTTTATGGTCCTTTGGAGGGCGGAGTAGGCGAGTATGAAAATGTTAATAACTGACCACTAAAATGAAGGATAATGTGAAGATGAGAAGTGCAAATTATTTGTGGTCAAAGGAGAGAGAAGTTCCCAGTGTTCATATGAGCAAAGCATCACAGTAGAAATAAATTTCAAACATGGAACCTATTTAGCATTATTCCAGACCCAGAAGAGTGATAATAGAAAAGTAAAGAAGTGTCGAACCACCAGGGAGTTCAACAAAATTCAGGCCATTTGTAGGGAAATCATGACATGACATCTTTAAAGGTAACATGGACCATGTGTTCCTACCTCATTTTCTTGGAAATGATGAAACAGTGAAGGTTTCTGAGAAATATCAGAGAAAACCTGAAGAAGATGAACAAGAAAGCAGTGTCCGAGGTAAACTCATGTCCAAGACAAGCACTGAAGTCACAGAAGGAGCCACAGCAATTGTCCAGACAAGAAGCAATTTAGGCCTGTACTGAGAAAGAAATAATGTAGAGAAAGAAAGGATGAAAATATATGTAATGGGTACCTACATGTCAGGAATTACATGAAGTCTCTTTGTACATAAATTTCATTTAAAAGAAGATAGAGGTAGATAGAAGAGCCACACCCAGGATTAGAGAAAAGAACAGGATCACTACTTATTGAGAACTACAGGTAAAATGTATAGTTCTCATCCAATCTTCTCAATTGGCCATACAGGGAATGTTATTTTATATATAACAGTACTAAAACTCTTTGAGTTTAAGTAACTTTCTCAAAGTCAAAAAGTAATAAATAGCAAAACCATTATCTGAACTCTCATTTATCTGACTCCAGAATAAATGCTCTCCCTGAACCTTGGACCACAAAACTTTTATAATCTTTCTTACTCAACAGTTTACTAAGCATGGAGCCTGAAAAATGAGGATGAATAAAAAAGTAAAGCCTTTGAAATGTGATTCATTAATAGTAGAGACAATATCAAGAGACAAAATAGAGACAATATCAAGTGGAATTTGGAGTTGGTGAATATAATTTAATAAACTTCATTTTGGATATGTTAAGTTTGAAAACCTGACTGGTTTCCTAAGTAAGAAAGCCCTAAAAACATTTGGAACTCATCAGACATAGTATATCATAAGGAAAAAGATTTTGATGTGAGAGGGAAACAGATTGAAGGAATTTACATGTAAAGTGATAAAATGATAAGTTCTTCGAGGAAAGAATGTGGAGAAGAAATTACTTTCATTATAAAGTACAAAGAAAACAAAGCAGCTAGTGAAGGAAATGAAAGAGAGGTCCTCCAAAAGAGAAGAGTCCAAAGGCTATGGTATCACAGAGCCCATAAGAAGAGAAAGTTGAAATTTGTTCAGAAAACTCAAGAAGCATGAGGAAAATCCGCTAAATTTATTGTATGCAGAATTCTTGGTGACTTTACAGAACACTTCATAGAGGGCTAACTAGCAATAGAAGCCATATTACCAGGAGTTAAGAAGTGCATGCCTGGACAGGAAGTGAAAGCAGAGTTTGTACTCTGAGTACAAACTCTGTACTCAGAGTTTGTGGTGGTGAGCAGAAGAGTGATAAGGCTGTAGTCTTCTGTAGTAACAAGGTCAAAGGAGGGTTATTTTACGATGAAGAGGATGCTGACCATATTTGTGGGTAGAGGAAGAAAGACAGGGCTGAAAGATGGAGCAAAACTGAGAAGGAGGTGAGCAATAACAGAATCACGAGCATGTTCTTAGCCAGAAAGAGACCTGATTGTGTTTTTCTGGGGTAGAAAAGAGGACAAAAGAGCAATTCTTCAGGAAACTTTGAGAAAGTTCACATGAATTGGCCTCATTCAACAAAGCATATGACAACTAGGTAATTCAAGACAGAGAAAAGGAGGATTGTCCCCTGATGGTTAGTGCTTATATTTTTAAAGGAGAAAAGAAAAATATTTATATGTCAGAAAATAACAATTCAATTTTTAAAAATTTACAAATATCAATGGTTTCTTTAACTACTCTCTATCACATTTATTCCATTTTTTCAAGGACCAAAACTTTGTTTCTCTAAAACTATATATATATATATATATATATATATATATATATATATATATATATTTCAAACTTCAGGTTATAATTCAGCTTTTTTGAAGAGAACAGCTTTTTTGTCAGAAATAGAGTTTCTGTGTTTTTATCTGTGTTCTACTGAGGACAATGTTGAGATTATTTAGGTCAGTATAGTTTGCTGAAGCAAATACTAATCTCAGTGTTATTACCAAAATCTCTAAATTATATTGTGATTTTAGTTGGTCCACAAGCTTAAAATACCATATGCTAGCAAAGCATTGCACAGTACAATGATTAAAAACAGAACTTTTAAGATAAACTTAGTTTCTGGAGCTATTTGCCTCACCCTTTCTGTTCTTGCTAGTAATCACCAAGAACTCACATTCATGAATCTGGTACTCTTTTTTAACTGTATTATGTACATGAATGACTTTATACAATACTTATAATAGCCTTATCATCTACAAACTATTATCATTCTCTTGTGCTTATTTCAGCAGCACTACTAAAAACTATTACCATTCTATTTTGCAAATCAGTATTAGGTCAAGTCACTGCTCCAGGATCTTATAACTAGTAATGGTAGAACCAATACCTGTCCTAGTCTGTGTTAAAAGCTTGTGCATCTAAAGAGTAAATAGACAACTCTCAATTTATTGAATATTTTGTTAAATACAGTTTTTGTTCATCTTTTAATTTCTTTGATTGTATGAGAACTCTCTTTTCTTCTTCATTCCTTGCTGTATGTGTAAATACTGGGCTGCAGATATGGTTCAATAGTAGAACCCTGGGTTTTATTTCAAGTACCAAAAGAAAGAAAAACAGTGAGAAAGAGAAGGAAGGAATAGATTCCTTGAAATCAGATATAAAATCCAGTATCCTTGCAGCAGTCTGGAACATTATACATATTGAGAAGTAAATGGACATAAACTGAAATAAGAATAAAATAAATTTGTAAAAGATTAATCTTGGGGGCTGGGGGTTTAGCTCAGCAGTGTAAGTGTCTGCTTGGCAAACGTGAGGTTGTGAGTTCGATCTCTGGCACCAAAAAAAAAAGATTAATCTTGGGACTTGTGGGGTGGCTCAGTGGATTGATTTTATTCTTTTTTTAATCATGTGTGGTTTATTTTTACTACTCTTTCTATGCTCATAGCCCAATAGAATATCCAAGATTGAGAATGGTAATTATCATGAAAATATCACTGTAAAAATAACTTCTATAAACAAAACTATTTGTCAAGTGTGTGACTGCAGTAAAGATGAAGAAATTCTTATCATCAACAATTACTCAAGAAGATTTGAGCTGAAGATTCAATTTCCTTAGAGCTGCTGTTCACTGGCTCATTCATTATGTTCTGTAATCCACTTTCTGCCTTAGCTTCTAAGAAAAGTGAGTGTGACAGGCAGGTATTATACAACTGTAGATCAGCCTGCTAATGCCAGAACAGAAAGAGTAGGCTAAGCAATAGCTTAACACTTTTTTAATCATTAATATGTATTTCAAGCTAACTTCCCAAATTGGGTTCATTTCCTTTTTGCATCAACATGAAGCCTCAAATGAAACCACACAATGTATTTCATTTCAAAATGAAACTCATGACACAGCTAAGCAATGAATCATCTTCAGAGACCATGAAGTTTCAATCCAAGTGGTTTTAAGATTCACTGGGTCTTTTCTATCTTTAAGCTACGTTATATATTTCTTAGGCTGAACTTTTTATCATTAACTTTGATTTAGATGGTAATTGTCAGAATGGCTAATCTTTGTATTATAGTGATAAAACCTGCAACTTTCCAAAGTTACTAGAAACTAAATTTGGGGCAAGGAGGGAAGAAAGTGGGGAAACTATTTTTCTTACTGACCCAGATAGTGGAGGAAATTAGAAATTTGATCATAATTTTTCCATAGTAACAAGCCTCACAGCTTAACCTGTATTACCATTTTATTTTATTATGTGCTCTATAAAATTTTGTTAGGTCTTGCTTTGGTTTTGTTTGGTGGTGTTAGAAATTGAACCAGGGACCTTGCCTTTCCTAGGCAGGGTATCTGTCTCTGAGCCATTAAGTTTTGTTAGCAAACAAAAAGCTATATTGTTGTACTTTAATAATGATAAATGAATAAGCAAATCAGGAAATATTAAAGAATAAAAACTCAGGTGAATAACATGTTTCATATTTTATGAAAATGTCACAAATTAGCATGCTATGCAGTATGGGTGATATCATAACTGCTTATCTTTTTTCCATCCAAAAAGACTCAGTGCTTTCTCAGAATCAAAACATCTGGTACTGTGAACCAATCACTAGCAAGGTCCATTAGATTTCAATGACCTCACCCTGATACACTAAAACAAATCCAAAAGGGGAGAAGGATTGAAAGTATACCTTGATAATGCAAAAACTAATTTATCTTTACTTCAACTTTTGGTTCATGGTTCAAAAGTATTTTTTTGTGCATTAGAGCACATCAAATCTCTTGTGTGATAGAAGACACAGGAGTACTTCCCCAGCATCTCCACCTCAAAACTCCTTCCCTTCATTACCACTGTCTTTCCTTCACAGTTGCAAACATGCATTCTCATTTAGACCTGTCAATCTACAGTTATGAAAAGAATCCTTGGATGAACCAGAGATTTTAAAATCTCCACTGAGGCCAGGCCAAAGGTTGCAGATCACTAATAAACCACATAATAGCTTCTAATGACATAGATATGCAGAAAGACAAAAGTAGTTAAGGTAGTATTTATTGGAAAATCCTAAACAATCACCAACTATATGACAAACAAGGAAATGGATAGCCCATACTCAACCTCCTTATCCTATATAAAACAGAGGTGATAATAAATCAGATAGAGATTCCTAGAGCTCATAACTTCTAACAGTTTGGTTTTGGTCAAAATCAAGATCTTTCTAAAATACTTATCAGCTAGAAAGATGGGTAAGGCACAAAATCACTTCACTGTAAATATCCCTCATTGGCCCTGTCAAATTTTAAGGCACACCTCGATCAAATCTTAGTCTTTCTTTCTTTCTGTCCTTATAATGAAATCATATCTTACTGCAAGATGAGGTGAACCAGCCCACAGAGTTAAGGAACTTTCCTTCCAATGGAGTAGACAGTAAAATGACACAACACTGGTAGACTTTCAGATGAAACTGAGGGTTGAAATGTGGCAGAAGGGGCAGAATGGTCAGACAAAGTCACTGAAAAAAAGATATTGCATAAAGCTCAAAGGAAACAATGAAGTAAGCCATGTGACTATCTACGGGAACAATGTTCATGACAGAAGTAGCACCAAGAAGAAGGCCATAACAAGACTGTAGGATTAGAGAGTTCCAGAAAGAGCAAGTAAACTTCCAGTATGGATGAGCTTAAGAGAAAATGGTATGCATTTGAAAGCTGGCCAGAATAAAGGACTATGGGTCTCTATCTAAGAATGCAAACTCCTAGGTATGAATGATTTTGAACACAGAAATGGCATGATCTGACGAGTCACTTTAGAATAATTTTCTCCAGCTGTCATGTGGAAATAGTGGGGGTGGGTGTGTAGAGTGAAAGACAGTAGACAAAGTATCCCCCAACACCCTAGCATCTCCTAATATCACAAATTTGTTTTCCAGGATTTAAATTTTCTGTTATGGAAAATAATCAAGAAAAGATGTCTAGTTAAGTGATTTTTGTTAACAAACAATACAACTTTCATATTCCCTCCTTCAGACTGTCAGGTCCAACTCCTACAATGAAACAAGTTGAGAGGCTGGCCCTGAAATCAATGCTTCCTGGCACACAGGCTCTTCAGTCCCTAGAAGTCACCTGGATTCAGGTGATTTTAACTTTTTACTTCCTTTTATACTCCAGAGCTTCTGGAAACTTTGTCAAAAAAATGTATAAAACAGCAGTCTTCTCCCTGTATCCCTGGGGATACATTCCAAGATCCCTGTGGATGCCTGAAAACAAAGCCTATGTATATACGGTGCTGTTTCCAATGCATACAGATCTATCATAAAATTGCATTTATGCATGCTCTTACAGAACAAACAGGCACAGTAAGAGGTCTAAATAATAAGAGAATAGAACAATTACAATAATATATTGTAAGAAAAATACTTATTTGGAATTTTCAACTTAGTATTTTAGGACCAAATTTGACTGTGATTAACTGAAAAGGTAGAAAGTAAGACAATGCATAGGGGAATTTCCATAGATTGTAATCTGAAATTCAATGCTAGTTTCTTCATTTAAAAAGATAAATATTTGTACTAAGCTAATATGTATTTAATATGGTCAAAAGTATGCCATAGTTCTCAAATACGTGGAGGAAAAAAATTGCCTTTGAAAACTCATCTTCTCAAGATGGAAAAGTCTTCAAAAACTCAATTGTGAGTAATATTTTGATATTTTTAAATCTACATGTTTTGATCATGGCACAAACACACACATGCACAGATAACTAGATAGGTGAGAGAGAGACAAAGAGCGAGAGAGCCCTTCCCATCAAATTCTTATCATGAGGAAGATGAGCAAGCAGGCCTTTTTTTCTGAGAAATAATGATTCTTCATAAGGGAATATGTTTTTGCAACAAAAGGCCTATTGTGTAAGATTTGTAAAAGGAAATTCAATGTATTTTTAAATTTCTTTGTTAAATGCCACTTTAGATAGAACTTTGAATGCTAGAGGTCTAAGAATGTAACTGATTGAGTTTCAAATCTGTAAGAAATATTTTTTAATTTTACCTTTTACTTATTTAGACAAAAATAGTTTTTCAAATTAAAAAAGGGAAAAATGTAGTCAATACAAAATATAATACATAGTGTAAAGTATCAGTTAAATCCTCATTTTTAAATACATATGTATATCTATGTAAATATATACAACTACAGAAACTGTTATCAAGTATGTCTTGAGCATTTTTCTTTAAACCTCCCAGCAACCCAATTACCAACTCACCTAATCCTTTCTAATCATAGAGTGCTTCTCGGAGTGCATCTATTGCCTATTAGCGTCATTCCAAGGAAAGTAGGATTGATTCTTTAAGCAATGCAAATAAGACATAGCCTGCACCCTTACAGACCAATGTGATCACCACATGGAAAACAGCTGGTAGGGAGCTGAGTCCAGGGGCAAAAAGCAGTAGCAGCCTTTTCTGTGATCTAGAAAAAAGATAGTGATGATAAAGAAATCTAAGGGACATGACAGAAATAGAATTAACAGGACTCTGGCACTCATTTTACTGACAGTTTTCTTCCTTACCAAATCTCAGTCAATTTCCTCTGAGATTTTTCCATATGAAAGTTAACAGCATTTTAGAACCATGTAAATGATCCAAGTTCAAAGACAGCTTTCCTCAGTAACTTGCTTAATTTGCCTAGAAATAAATAGAAGATATATTGCCAATAAGTTTATTCAAGATGTGAATAGCTAGATATTATAGTAGAAGAGGAAATGCTTCCACAACAGGTATGAAAAACAAAGGTTGCTTTATAACAGCCATGGAAACAAAATAAAGGTACTTAGGTCTTCGTTAAATAGACACTATTCATTATACTTAACAAAGTGTTTCCTGTGCAATACTCTCTAGTACTTCATGGAAAAAGACAAGGTTAAATTTTGGCACAGTCTCAATCTGGCAGGCATGATGTCTGGCTGACCTATAAAGCTGCCTTTCTCCTGGGACCCCTCAAAAAAAATCTAGATTACCTCAGAACGCATCTTAAAATGAATAGTCCTTGTCAAGGAAAAGAAGTCTTTTCTTTTTTTCTTTTTTTGTCTTTTCTGTGTCTATAATTTAATAATAAAAATTTAGGTAGATAATAGTCAATAAAAATTCCAATGTTGTTTTACATAGAAATTTTTAAGCTAGAGAAAAAAAACAATAACCATGGCAATAAGAGCAAGAGGGTATAGTTTCCCCTAGATATCCAAATTTATCACTCTTAACACAATTAACATAATTTTTTAATTAGCATATATTAGTGTAACACAATAGTTACATTCATTTGAGAGGGCTGGTATATGTCTATATCATACTTTGGTCATTTTCAATTCCTTTACGTTAACTTCTTATCCTCTCCTTTCACCCACATCCTCTGATTCCTCCTCCTACCATTTCTATAAATTCTGCTCACCTATTTCTTATCATCTTTCCTTTATTTTAGTCTATTTATATTTCAGGTTAATATGTAAGAGAAACCATGCAACATTTAACTTTCTGTGTCTGACTTATTTCACTTAACATTATGGTCTCAAGAACCTTCCATTTCCTGCAAATAATATAATTTCTTTATGGCTGAATAGCATTTCACTGCATATATATATATATATATATATATATATATATATATCATATTTCCTTTATCCACTTATCACTTCACGGGCATCTAGGCAGGGCTTGGCTACTGTGAATTGCACTGCTGTAAACATGGGATTTATCACTAAAGTCTTGACATACAAACTGCTTGTTTATACTTACTTTTTAATTATCTATATGCCTAACAAATCACCTGGAAATACAGTGGCATGAAATAAAATGTTACAGTGTTCCTGATAATTTTTTCTTTTTTATTTTATTGGCACATTTTAAATATACATAGTGATAACATTCATCGTATGAACTTTGTACCTGTACGTGATATATCTTTCTTCTTGTTTTTTCCCAATCCCCTCCCCTCCTTTCAATACTTCTTCCCTCCTTATTTACACAAGCTTTGTTTCAATTTCCTTTCTATTCTTTTTTTTTTCCTTGTCTCTTCGTTCCTATCTTCCACCTTCTCCTTCTCATTTGAACATTTTCTTCCCCTTTCCCAATATCTATTATACATTTTGGCCCTGATTTATGCCTTTAGTTTCTTACACCAGAGAAACCATGAGATACTTACATATATATCCAACTGATTTCACTTAAGAGTATGGTCTCAAAGTGCATCCATTTAGCTAGAAATGTCTCAAGCTTATTCTTCCTTATGGCAGAGTAGTACACCATTATATTAAAAAAAAACATATCTTTCTTATCTATTCATCGGTTGATGGGCATTTAGGCTGTTTCCAAGATTTTGCTATTAGAACTGTGCCACTATAAACATGGGTGTGCATATGTTACTGTGGTATGATGATTTTAATTCTTTTGGGAAGATACAAGAAAAGGGAAAATCTGTGTCAAATGGAACCTCTAATTTTGTTTTTTTTTTTTTTTAAGAAACTCTACACTGATTTCCACAGTGGTTACACCACAGTCTACACTCCCACCAAGACTAGAAAAGGGTTCCTTTTTCTCCCATAGCCCTATCAATGTTTTTTATGGGTTGATTTATTGATGACAGCTGTTACTTCTGGAGTGAGATGGAATCTCAGCACCGTGTTAGTTTACATCTCTTGAATGACCAGTGTTGTTGAATATTTTTTCATATATTTATTTGCTGTTTCTATTTCTTCATCTGAGAAGTGTCTATTCATTTCAGATGTCCAGAGTGGGGTTGGGTCTTTAAATTTGGGGGGTTCTGATTCTTTTTCAATTCTTTATATATTCTAAATATCAATCTTTCGCCTGAGGAACAGCTGGCAAAAGATTTTTTTCCCACACTATGGATCGTCTCTTCACTCTTGGTGGTTTTTCTTTTAACTACAACAGAGGGATGGCTTATCTTTGCTGTGACAATTGGGCCACTGCTATGATAATTCCAAAGGCTGTCACATGACTTCATGGCTATCTCTAGAGAAGCAAGAACAGGAAAATCTACCTTCAATCTTGTTTGATTGCATAACTGGATCTTCTCCAGGGGAAATGAAGGACAAATTCATCCAAGGCTGACAACTAGAGCTCCTACATTGATTCATGGCAGTTGAATGTTCCTGCATTCATCATGGCAGTCTCTGGGTAATAAGACTTCTTCATGATGATTCAGAGCTCCAAGAGCAATGCTCCCATGAACAAGAAAAAGACTGCATCACCTTTTGTTACCCAGCCTCACAGATCACCTAGATTCAAGATTCAAGCACAAGAGACTTTAAAGCCCATTTCCTAAAAAAAGAAATATCAAATAACAAATAAGTGTCCAAGTTAACAATACATATTAATGTCTCAGCAAAATATGTGCACCCATGTTTATAGCAGCACAATTTGTAATAGCTAAATCTTGGAAACAACCAAAATGTCCATCAACCACAGAATGGATAAAAATGATGTGGTATTTTTATACAATGGAATATTACTCAGCTATAAAAAGGATAATCTTGAGGCTTTTATAGGTAAATGGAGGCAACTTGAGATTATCCTCATAAGTGAAATAAATCAGATCCACATTTGTAAATATTGTATTATCTCTCTAGTATAAAAAATAATAATAATAAACTGAAAGAATAATAAGATCAAAAATGTGTAATAGATTTTGTGATAATAAAAGGGAAAGAAAGTGCTCTAAGGATATAACTGTATGTATGTTTAAATGTGCAAGATAGATAACCATACTACCAAGTTTTTGTGAGTTCATCTAACAGAATGCTTTGTACTGTCATTGTTTGTCCATTTTTTATGCTTTGATTTTGTGACTTGAGCAACTACATCTCATACTAATTGATAAATTACAATATGTAATTTATCAACTAGTATTTCTTACTTCTTTTGAAATTCTGTATTATTTCTACCCTTTTTTCAGTTTTGCTTTTTATCTAAATTTAAAAAAACAATACATATTGAAATAGAATTTACAAAGCCAAAATTTTTTAATTAAAAATCTAATACAACTGACCAAGCTCTGGTAAGATGGATTATGAAGACAAAAACAGATAATGCTTGGGGGATATAGCTAGCTCATTGGTAGAGTATCTTCCTAGCATACAGGAGGCTTTGGGTTCAATCCCCAGCACCAAAAAAAGCATAAACAAATATCAGAGATTTAAGAAGGTTTAAAAAATCAAAAACTTACATGCATACAATTTTTTTAGGAAAATATCACTTGCAAAAATCGATTCTAGTAGAACACAACAGCTTTGTAACTGTTAAAAATATTGGATCAATGCTGGGACAAGGAGGATCCAACCAACAAGCCAACTAGTCAGCCTTCCTGGTAAGCTGCACAAGCCATTCAGGCCCCAGAAAAAGTCAGATAGTGCCTCCCGTGAGCCTACTGGCATAGGTTGAGAATCACCAACTCCCCACACCAGTCCACCCCAGTAAGCAACTGGCCAGTTTAAAGGACAGGTTGAGTTGCTAACAACTGAGGTACAAAAAGCAATTGAATGTATTGTTTGGGTGACTTTGTAAGCCTGGGACCTGCAGTCTAAGCATCTACCGGAAGGATAACAGTATGCAATATAGCAAATATGAGAGATTTCCTTCTATCTTGTTTTTGAAATACAATATTGCTCTCACTGTTTTGTTTTGTTCCAATTAATTGTTTTATGTTATTCAATGTTCTGTTTTGATTGGTTTTATCCTGTTTTGTTTTGATTTTGCTATACCTGATGGAATGGACAACTATTGTGACAATAGCAAGATGTATTATGGTGGCCACTGTTGTTTTCCGACTATCCTGCTTAGAAGTTCTGTACCAATTTCACTGCTTTGTCTTTTTGGTTTTTTGTTTTTGTTTTTGTTTTTTGATACTAAACTCACAACCTCACACTTGCCAGGCAGGCACTTATGTCACTGCTGTGCTTTGATTGGATTTATTCTGCTTTGTTTTGTTGGGTTTGGTTATCTTTAAAATAAAATTTTTTTAAAAAATTTAAATATTGGATCATCAGCTTAGCCACTTGTATAGGCTTCTATGACACTTGTATAGGCCTCTTTGTTTGGTGTCTAGCTGTGTGTGTGTTTTAGGTATGTGTTATTGCTGAGTATCAAACCTAAATACTCATGCATGTTAAACACATACTCTACCACTGAGCTATGTTGTCAACCCCAGGAACTTGGTCTTATCGTACAAGAATATTTGGTTATTGAAAGCATAAAAATTGGTTTTATATGAATTAAGTATAATTTAATATAAGCCATTAGAGAAAACATATTCCTCATCTCGGTTTCTAGGCCTTTATTTCAAAAATTGACAAAGGCAGTACAAGGAAGGAAAATTGTAGGCCAGTTTCAACCATCAACTTAGATATCAAGAACCACCTAAATTAGGGACGGGGACATAGCTCAGCAGTACAATACCTTTACGAAGCACAAGGTCCTGGGTTTGATTACACACACACACACACACACAAATAGCTAAATATAAGCTAATAAAGTCACCTCCAAAAAGTACTCTAATCTACTGAAGTAACTAATTTCTTGACCTGGTTAGTAAGTCTGTCAAATTTTTTAAACCACTGTCCTTCAAACTGAATAAATATGTATTTGTCCAAATACATTTTGTGCATTCTTCTGTTTGTATATTTAATTATACAAGCTAATTAATCCCAGAAACACCTGACACACACTTTCCTGTGAAACTGATGTGCTATTTATCTGAACCTCTCAAAATTCTGTATTTGGTGCAACACAAAGTATGGTTCAGCAGTTTACAGCAGCGATATCACATGGAAACTTGTCAAAAATGAAGAAAGATTCCAGGCCCCATTGCACACCTACTGAACCAGAGTTTGTGGACACAAGACTCAAGAATGCACATTTTAACCAGCTCTTCAGGTTATTCTGAACATTACTTGAGTTTGAGATGCTCTGCTTTATGTAACATTGAGAAGAAATAGAGAGAGGTCTTACATGCAAGAGGCTGGGCCTTGAATCCAAGGAAACTTGAGCCAAATGCAACCGGGTGTCCAGAATTATACCTATGGCCTTCCTTGTTGCATATATTGCATCATGTTGGATTCTTTCTTTGAGGAACCAGCCTCACCTGGACCGGTCTTATTTTACAGTAAGGATGATCATTTTTCAATGACTCACACCAAAACATCCGTGTCAATCATAGAGCCGTGATATATTACAAGGTTTGTTATCCACACTGGTCACAAGGTAAGTCACCCAAAGTAAACTTTTTGTTCTAACACCAAATGAAAGTGAAGTTTGTTGATTCAGAATTACCCAGGAAGGAAGATTATCCTAAATTCATATAACAATCCATTTGTGTGCTATCCAATGTAGGTTTTCTTCATTCCTTCCAGCTCTCTTTTGTCCCTCCCTTAACCTTTGCATATACAGGACAAACAATAGAAGGTCCCTTTTTAACAGGATCTTAGGATATCAGTAAATTACTGCGTCAGAATACAAATCAGAACTCTTGGCCAAAATAAGACATCTTTCAAGTATCAAAATGTTTTTCGTATAGATGAATGAACTAAGCTGAAAGTTAACTAGCCATCATTGATAGAATCAGAATAAAATTTATTCTAACCTTTGGTTTTTATCTGATGTACATTTCATATAATTTGAAGAGGCAATTGTTTTAAAATATTTTTTTTAAAAAAGCATCCCTCTCCAAGAGGCATATTTCTTCTCCTTTAGAGGATTTTTATCACTACATCACTAAATAACATGCATGTGTTGTATTTCTTTATTTTTTCAGTTTTAGTCCTCATCTGTTGATTTTCCACTAAGGAAGATGAGACTTTAGATTCTTCAAATGTCTTTGTCTCTTCTATCCTACCATAAACACATTCTTCCATTAATGCTACCACCCATTCGTTCATTCAGTAGAGTATTCTGAAATTTTAGTTAAATTAATATTGATTACTACAGCAAGGTAAATCTCATTCAAAGCTGAGACTTGTAGTCCACTACAACTGTTTTCATTTTTTTCACAGCCTTTTGTGACTATGGGCTTAGACTGGCCAAAAGTGTGGGAAAAGTTAGTAATTGCTGGGGGTTTTCTTCTAATTTGTTCATATGCTTTGTTTTCCATTTTAATTACTAATTTAACCCCAAACTCCACCAGATGTATAACATTCCATAAATATATTGCAAAACACAATACTAGTGTAATAATTTCATCTTCAGAAAATCTCTTTTGGAGCCCTCTGGCTTAATTCTGGACATTGCCCTTTATGCCTAATGCTCAGCCACTATAGGATTTCCATTCAATCTAAAAATTCCTTTCCATCTATATTGCCTTTTTGGCGGGGGGGGCGGATCTTTGTTATTGTTATTTATTTGTCTCTTTTGTTTCTTGTTATTCTCACAGTTTCATTTTATTTTGTTTTTCCCTCTAATACAGAGAGTACAGATGTAAATAGATAGACTTATACATGCCTAGAACTTGTCCTAAAGGGTTTACAAGAATTGATTTTATTGCGAGTGATATGAACAGCCACTTTGAAGAAAATGAGACATTGTGGTAGCCATTGCTGATTTCCTATCATCTTGTTTTGAAGTCCAATAATGCTTTTATTCTTTGTTTTGACTGGTTTTAGTCTGTTTTCTATTATTTAATTTCAATATCATGAAGGTATGGACAGCTATTTTGAAGAGACAAGAGACACCATGGTAGCCATTGTTAATTTTCCTGTTGTCTGGTTTTGAAGGCCTGTAATGATTTCATTCTTTTGTTTTGAATGGTTTTATACTATTTTTGTCTTGTTTGAATTCATTGTGTGTGACAATATGGACAACTATTTCAAAGAAAACAAGAGACATTATGGTAACCATTGTTTGTTTGTTTTGTTTTGTTTGTACCAGGGATCAAATTCATGACCTTGCACTTGCCAGGCAGGCGCTTACACCACTGAACTAAATCTCCAGGCCCAGTAACCATTGTTGATTTCCTGTTGTTTTGATTGTGTTGATTGCATTATTTTGTTCTGATCTGCATTGTTCTGCTTTGTTTTGTTTTGTTTTATTCTCAGGGGCTGGGGATTTAGCTCAGCAGCATAAGTGCCTGCCTTGTTTTATTCTCTTTAAAATAAAAAAAAATCATTTCCATATTCTTGTTTAAATTCATTTTTTAATTCTTGTGTATTTCTCCTTTTTAATTTGTGTCTTTATTTTAATGGATATCAGCCATAAATCTATGGAAAATGAAACTTGTCAGTCCTTGAATATCTAATTTTTAGTCTATACTCATATTTGCTTATGAATTTAGTAAAATACATAATAGGTTAGCAATATTGTCAAAACAGCCTTATTATCAAAAATGATAATAGTACAATCCCAATCAAAAACTAACAATTTTTACAGAACTAGAAAAAATATTCTAAAACATATGAAACCAGAAGAGACTCACAAGAGTTGCAATCCTGAACAACAAGGCCAAGGCATGAGGCATCACAATCCCAAATATCAGTTTACATTACAAAGTTACAATAGTAAAAACAATATGGTAGTGACACTAAAAAAGACATATTAACCAAAGGGACTGGATTGAGAATGCAGAAACAATCCCAGGCACCATCAGTCACCTGATCTTTGACAAAGGGGACAAAAATATACACAGCAGGAAAGAGCTTCATTATTAAACAGTACTGAGAAAATTGATTATCCAGAAGAATGAATATAGACCCACATCTCTCACCCTATACCAAAATCAAATCAAAATGGATCAAAGACCTAGAAATAAAAAAAAAGAAACTGAATCACACTGGAAGATATCATAGGTAAAATTCTTCAAAATGTAGATGTAGGCATGGGCTTTCTGAACAGAGCCCTAGTTGCACAAGAAATAATACCAGCAATCAACAAATGGGATCATATCAAATAAAAAGCTTCTGCACAGTACAGGAAATGCCCAAAGACAGAAGAGACAACCTACAGAATAGAAAAATACTTTAGTTGGCTATTTCTTAGACAAAGGAGTAATACCTAGGATACATAAAGAACTCAAAAATTAGACCTTCCCAAATAAAAGATGCAATCAAAAATGGGAAATTTTTAAGCAAAATATTTTGAGCAAAATAAAAGGTAATAGAAATATGGAGATCATTTGCAAATGGCAAGAGAACCAAAAGATGGAGGAAAGCGGAGAAAAGAAGGGATAATATGAACTGGGATGTATTATGTACATGTGCCAACTCCATATGAGGAAGGTGATCATTGTGTATTAGTAATATGTACTAATAAAATAAACAAAAAAAATTAAATACATTTGGTGGGCTTTATGGCTGTATTTTTCAATTGATTCAATACCATTTCCTAATAATGCAACAGTGAACCCAGGAAGTGTACTTGGACAAAGGAACACAGTGTTGAACAGTACAGGCTTTAAATTTGAAAGTTTTATGATATGTTGTTGTGTCCTTAATTCACATGTTTTTATCTCCTGAAATAGAGACCTGTCCCAGTGATTTTCTGCAGGCTGTTTAGGGAGCTCTGATAAATCTCATTCCAAGAGTGTTTTTGTGGAAGTGAGAGCCCAGGAAGTAGCTGATGATCTTGATAGGATAGAATGTTTTACTGAATATGGGGACTAATCAGGCTTTCAATAACTATCTTATTAGAGACAATATGGCTTTTCAAATTTTCCCTACAACAATTTACTCAAAATTTAATTCATAAACTTAATGTATGTAAAATAACCAAGAAATTTTATTTTACTGGAGTTCGAGATTAACAAGGTATAGGACATAGCCCCGAAATTCTTTATTTCTAGTATGTTCCCTATGGATACTGATGTTACTGATTCCCAGCCCACTCTGTGAATACCAAAGTCCTGTCTTTCTGGGACTCAAGAAGAACCCAAGAGTAATTCTGAAGCACTAAACTCCTCTAACATACTTAACAAAGTATTTTGAGGAAAACTAATATCCAGCAAACCAAAGTAAGTTGACTCAGTGATTCTTTAGCAATTAAGAAATTAAAAGATCTATATTAAAACTATAATTACATATTAGGATATAATTCTTTATATGAAAATGGGAAGTGTGTGATAAGATGGTAAGATTTGTTTTACTCTTCTGCTTTTCTGAAATAAAATTTTCTGACATAAACATCATTTGATTTTGTAATGAAAATCAAAAACTGAAGTTGCTTGGACTTGACAGTCCTTCTATCTCAGCTTTCTAGAGTGTTGGGATTACAGGCATGTACCACCATGCCTGGCAACTATTTATTTTTAAATGTAAATTTCTGCACATTATTCTATTCTCATACTCTAAAGACTACTGGGTAAAATCTTATTGACTTCTTTAGTAATATTACTGTAACATGTATTCAGGTCTCTGTGCCTCTTTTATCCATCTTCTTTCCACTAACTGGCTCTAGGAACAGCTCTGAGGGCTGCAGGAGGTCAAGTCACAGTGGACTCCAGATGCATCCAACATTGCATCTTCTAAGGTTTAAAAAAAAAAATTACCAGTTTGATTTCTTTTCAACTTTAATGGTGAAAACATATGTAGTTTCATTAGCAGTAAATGTCTAATACTAAGAGGTTTTTATGATGAAAAAACTCATCAGAAAAGCCTGGATTTTGCAGAAGCACTGTGAATGCCTTCTTTGATTGATAATTTTATTATTACCTTAAAGTAATTCAAAGACAAAACTTGTTAATTTTGAAGCTTAGATAATTATTGATGAATTAGTCCTATAAGTAGGGAAGGGGATCTAACCTTCAGTTGCTCTCTTAACTATTCCTTTACACTACTTCTAACAATACTTAATATTTTCTTGAGTGCTTGTCCAACAGGGACTGAATTGAACACATTTGGTGAAGTTTCTCAATACATCAACCTATTTTCTCTGTTTTATAGATTAAAGAACATCTGAGAAGCTAAGTAACTTATCTTTGGATGTATAGCAAGTCACAGACAAGACATGTGACTTTGCTAGTCATATGCATCTCAATGGCACTTTTAGAAATCAGCAAACCTAACAAAAATGCAGAATTTACTTGGTCATCTGTTTTCTTTTCTGACTTCTTAGATTCTTAATTAACCCCCAACTTATTCATAACTGTTTTCACTTTTCTCATCCACTTATATTTTTGTGCCCACAGATTAATGGTAGCTTGTCTTCCTGGGAGTTTCAGAAAAAGACTTACCCGGTTTGCTAAATTGGCTCAATTTATGGAATTTTTATAATTTTTTTCATATTAAAATAATATTTGAATACATGAGCTCATACAAGAATTGGAGCTCTATTATCATTATTACTCTTCATCTTATCCAGTTTTCAATCTTAGTGTGTCTTAATTTTTCTCATTTATAAGGCCTTTAAAGTTGTATATTCTTTTTTAAAATTAATTTTATGGGTACACTTTAGGTATACATAATGATCACATTCATCATAGGGAACTGGCACCTGTACATGATATATCTTCATTCTTCTTTTTTTCTCATTCCCCTCCCCTTCCTTAAATACCTCTTCTCCTCCTTATTTACAAAGTTTCTTTCCATTTTTTCCTTCTCTTCTTTTTTTCTTGTCCTTTCTTTCCTTTCCCCTGCCCATCCTCCTTATTCTCCTTCTCATTTGAATGATTTTCTTCCCATGTTCCCATATCTATTATACATGCAATCAAAAATGGGAAATTTTTAAGCAAAAATTATACAGTTTAGTCCTTATTTACACTTTTAATGTCTCACTTTTTACTTGTAAAAAACAGAGCTTCAAAATAAAAGACTGAAAGTTTTTTTTAAAGGTTGGTGGCTTCTGGGTAGATAAGCATGTATCTAATTTTTTATTTACTTTCTAAGTTTTCCACAAACTACTGGAGGCAATTCGTCTTTAAAACCTTTTAACTTTCTGTGTATAGAAGAGCATATTTTGATTTCTACAAAACACTTCATCAACACGGAAAAATATACTGGTGATACCAGTAATAAATAGAAGTATTATTCTTGTGTTTATCCAAAGCAAGAGCTCTACATGTTAGAGGGCTAGTAAGAGGGAGTCATGCCAATAAGGCAAAGGGAGAAAAGTTGGAGAAAGAACATTCTAGCACCCTTATCAATGCCTCTCTGGATTCAAACAGTTCCCATTCATAAACCCACAGAATGCTTTCTGCAAGGTCACAGAGTAAAAGCTCACGCACTCCATGTGACCAGCTGGGTTCTACAGTAAAAACTGCGGGGGCTCAGGTTCATAGTCCCACAGATGCTTTTCTTGGGCAGTGTGGTGGTTCTGAAATTTAATCTGTGAAGCTTTTAAATGTAAACTGTAACAAAGCTACAGAAGTTAACACTGGAAAGAACTCCCTCTCAGGAAAAAAAATGGGAGCTATAGCTTAGTTTTTACAAAAGGAACTGATTTCTTTGCCATTGTTGGTGTTTTGAAATCAGCTACTACCATTGCTCTACTTCCTGATGCTCTTCTTCAGTTGCACCTTGTGACATCGTCGTTTATGATCTGGTGACATCGCAGTATATGTATATGGTTTGAGCTGATTAACTAACTACCCAAGGACTGCTCTGCTGAAATGATGGCTGAGAGGATGACAGAGAAAATGTTGGAATCTCCTCCCACACATGAATCAGAGAGGAAGTGTGAGGCATTGATTAGTCAGGGGTACGAATGAGATGGATTTGCAGAGATGAGGGAATACCCAAAATCTCCCAGAATACACACCTAGAGATTTAAAAATGGCTTCCAGGGCCTTAAGACTAACTAGAATCAAACTACATTGCCTTAGGAATGAATGCTCTGGCCCTCATCCTCCTCATACTTCAATGGTTTACTTAGATTAGCTCTAAGGTCAGTCATGCAGACCCTGACCTACCCCTGTCCTTCCTCTCCACCCCTCAATCTGATGAATTCCTGTACAGATGTCCTTCTTTAGTCCTTTATTTTTGCTTTCTAGTTCTATCAATAAAAAACCATAGAAGCTTCACTTTGCAACTGTTTTTCCCTAAGACTCTCGTGCTGAGGAGTCTGGATTAAGATAGCCCTACTGGACCTTCTCAGAGGTTAAGCTGGACATTTAGTCTAAGTTATCACTCATCCTTTGTGCTGTGCCACAACAGTAAACTGCAACAAGGAAATGCTACTACTTTCAAGGTCCGCTGAGGAAGTACACACTAAGTGCTAGAAGCTCCAGGGGAGATTCTTCCAGCTATCCTTGTCTGAGCAATCCTGAAAAGAGAACAGCTGCTCCAAGAGCTTGGGGAAGCCACAAAGCAGAATTACAGGTGACAGTCACAGAGGGAACAGGAAAGGCAAAAGACTTTGAGAAGAAATCCTCCAACAAATAGTAAAATCTACAAAACTTCTGGAATGTAATATAGAAGCAATACTTGTCAGAAGCTCTTCCTCAATCCCTTTGAAGATATTAGTTTCCTAATGGGCAGAATCTTAATGAGGGACCTCAGTGAATCCTTGAAGAATAATAATGGAATACCTAACATCATGATTTGAATACTAATCAAGTTAATGTCACATCTCTGACATGAACCAGCTGTGTGATTTATGATGGTTGCTTAAACTCTCTAAGCCTCAGTTTCCACATCTGTGAAATCACTAATAGCACCTAAAACTCATAGGGATGCTGTAAGAATTTGATGGGGACATTTCTAACTATTTATAATAGTCAGTTGACTACAATAGTCAGCTTTGCTTGGACAAATTACCCAACACCCACAACATAAAAAAGGAAAGGTTTAATTTGGCTCACCATTTTGGGGGTTTCAACTGCCTCTGAGATAAAATTATCTTGGCAGAAGGGCATAGCAGAGCAAAGATTCCTAGTTCATGGTACCAGGGATCAAGGGAGGGGGACAGTGAAAGAGAGAAAGGGACAATATTTTTTTAAGGTCACAGCTCTATGACCTGCCCAGCCACACTCACAAGTATGCTTTATTAATCACCTAGGTGGTTCCCATGCCAATAAAGTTGGCACAATCAACCTTAACTACAGAACTACTTACAGAAATCATACAATACACAGCATGTAGTAGGTCTTCAAAAAAGGATAACTATTAACTAGTTGTGGATGTAGGGGTGTGTGTAGGGGTGTGTGTGTATGTAGGGGTGTGTTTGGGGCACCTTTTATATCTCATGATTAGGAAAGATGAGAAGCATTCTGGTTTTACCTTTGGACTTATTAAAGGGGATTAATAGCACACAAAATGTTTTCTATGTTATGATTCCTGTAATGTGACCAAATAACAATGTACTATTAAAAAGTTATCCTGCATTCTGGGTTAATGGCTTTTCAAATTCACTGGGAGCCACTGTAGATAAAACACTGAACTGGTTTCTGTATGTCAAAAAAGTGCATTAGACAGAGTTAAACATAAAAGAAAGATTGTATTAAATACTCTTGGAATAATGGCCACATCTACTACAAAAAAAATTGAATGTAATTCCACTAAAATAAAAAGCAGAGGGTTTTTAAGCATTAGGATGAGCTAGCAGAGAAATACCAAGGACATGGTACAAGGTAGTTATGTGAGTAAGCATGTGTGTTTGCTAGCTGGGGATTTTTGAAGTTAGCCCTACCCTCCCCCAGATCCCTCGAGAAAAACATTCCTAGGTTGTAAAACCAGCAAGATGTTGAGAGAAGATTAATGTCTCAGAGGGATAGAGAAAGAACTTATGATTGGAAGCTTTCTAAAGTAAATGCTCTTTTTTAAAAAAGAAATCAAGAATCTATAGTCAAAAATAAAACTTCCAAATTTTATACAAGCTGAAGGGAACTGTAAAACCATCTTGGACATAAAACCAGACTGGTAGATGTGTTGGTCATTTTTCCATCTCTTTTTACAACTTTTAAAACGAAATGGTTTGTTTTGGCTCACAGTTTTAGAGGTTTTAGTCCATGGCCACTGGGCCCTGTTGCTTTGGGTCTGTGGCAGCAGAGTATATCATGATGGAAGTAGGTAGCTCAGGAGTCACTAAGCGAGGTATCTGAAGTGGGGAGAATGAGAATGCTGGAGATCTTGAGAAACAGTATCAGAAGAATATTTCAAACCAAAGCAGCAAGATGAAAATCAATGTTTCTTCCATCTCATTTTTGCCCCAGGTGAATTCTAGAAAAAGTAATAGAAGCCTAAAAAAGGGAGGTCCTACTGTTTACTTTTATCCCTGAAGTATCATGTAAAGCCTTTTCTTTTGACTTCAGGCTCTTTTAGGTTACTTACTTCAAATATCACCTCAATTGCTTGCACAGTCCCTAGTGCATGCACCCAACGTACTGTTAAAGACTTCACAGAAGTAAATAAAGAAGGAAAAGACTGTCTGGTGTATGAGCTATGTACATATTGGCTCTTATTTTATTGATGATGATTCCACAACCATTATTGTAAAGGAATTTTGGCAAAGACAGGACAGGAAAGTATTCTGGTTACGCTGCCAGGTCAGCACTATAAAACAGAGGAACCCAGTAAATTTCCACAAAGGAAGATGTAATCCTGCCTAATTCCTGGCAGTCATGAGATAAAGAAGCTTTCTTTGCCACACACTCCCATCTGTTCTTTATAAAGACTTAAGCATAATGGGTATTTTTTTTTCAGACAGACTTCCCCAGAGATGTTGGTCTTGCTGCTCTGTACTGGTCAACTGAAACTACTCTTACTTGGGTCTTCTCTACTCAGCATAAGAGATAGATGTAGGATCCGAGTGTGGAGAATTCCCAGCTGCAGAGATGTTCTCTTAAGATGTTTCTTACAAGAAACTCATCAGTAAAGCAAATATAAAAGAAAATCCTGTGATGCTTGAAGAGTGGTCTCCCTTGACTCTTGTCAGCATCCCTGAGAGTGCTCAGCTACATTGATTTCATAACATTCAGACCCAGAAACAGCAGTTCTTCTTCCTGGGAAAAGCCAAACTTCTAAATATCACTACAGAATTGTTGATATGGGGTAATTCAGTGCTAAATTGACCCAGTAGAGTGGGGTTTTTTTTTTTCTTAAAAGGGAACAGAGCAGTAAAGACAGTTTGTTTTTATTCCTGATCTAAATTTTTCACTTCCTCTTACAGGAGAGAAGCAGATGTTCAGTGCAGGGTAGGGGAGGCAATGGGGGAGATAAAGGAAATAAAATAAAATTGTGGTTCAAGTTATTCTTTAAAACATCAGTCAGATGCTCCCCATATGTGTGTTTTGAACTTCAACATAGAAAAGCATCTTCATCTTCACTCATAAATGAATTCTTTATGCCCTATTTCACCTTTTCATTAAGTAAATGAATAAAATAAAATTATAAAAAGCAGAATCAATAATACACAGACAAATAGTACTGGAACAATCAGATACCCTAAAGAATAGGATTAAGACAAACCTTCATCTCATACCATACACAAAAATTAGCTCAAAATGAATTCTAGATCTGATAGCTTTGACCTACATAACAAAGAGAAAATTTGACAATTTTAGAAGAAAACATAGGAGAAAATCTTTGTGAAGAAAAAAAAATCTTTGTAACTTTGTGTTAAGCTAAGATTTCTTAACCGAAACACAATTTATAAAATAAAAATTGATGTTAGACAATCAAAATTGAAAGTTTTAGACTTCAAAAGACCATTAAGAAAATAAAAACATAAGTCACAAACTTGGAGAAAACATTTGCAAATGATATATCCAATAAGGTAATTATATCTGAAATACAGTTTGTAAAGAACACTTACAATTCATATAAGAAAGCACAATTTTTTAAATGTGCAAAAGACTTGAAAAACCATTTTGCTAAAGTTATATGAATGTCCAAGAAGCATGAATAGACACTTAACTCTAGTACTGAATAAAACGACTATAACCCCAAAAGCAGACAACGATAACTACAGGCAAGAACACTGAGAAACTGAAACCCTCATACATTGTTGCCAGAAATGTAAAACTGGACAGCTGCTTTGGACAACAAGCAGTTTCTTTAAAAATTAAGCACAAATTAACAATAAAATCCAGCCATTCTATTCCTAGGTAATTACTCAAGAGAAAATATACATTAAAAAATCTACATAAAGATTTGTACATGAATGTTCACAGAAGCATTGTTTATAATGGCTAAAAGCTGGAAACAATCCATATGACTATCAAATAGAAAAATCTAATGTTGTATATCCATACAACAAACTACTATTCATCAGTAAGAAAGACTAAAGTGATGATATTTACTGCTATATAAATTTTTCTTGAAGACATTACACTTAGTGGAAAAGAAGAATCACAAAAGACTACATATTATATGATTCTATTTATATAAAATAACTATAAGTAGCAAATCTCTAGGAACAGAAGGTGGATTATTGATTTCCTTGGGCTGGGAGAAGTAATGCTTCAGGGATGATGAAAATATTTTAAAATTAGATTGTGATGATGGCATCAGAACTCTATAAATTTACTTAAAAAAATCATTTAGTTATAAAATTTAAATAGCTGATTTTCTAATGTGTAAATTAAGCCCTTTGATTAAGCTACTACAAAAAGAATACAAAAACCAAAATAAAAAGCAAAGTCAGCAAATATTTATATCAAAAACACTGGATTAAAAAGAATGATTGAATTTAATAGCCACTTTTCTGAGAGGCAGAGAAAAATCAAACAAATGTATAGGGCTATGGAGCTTTGAGAAAGAAAAGAAGAAAGAAAGAAGAAAGAAAGAAAGAAAGAAAGAAAGAAAGAAAGAAAGAAAGAAAGAGAGAGAGAGAGAGAGAGAAAGAAAGAAAGAAAGAAAGAAAGAAAGAAAGAAAGAAAGAAAAGAAAAGAAAAGAAAAGAAAAGAAAAGAAAAGAAAAGGAAGGAAGACAGGGAGGAGGGTGGAAAGAGAGGGAAGAGGAGGAGGAAGAGGATAAAAAAGAGAAGGAGGAGGAGGGAAGGAGGAAGGAAGGAAGGAAAGCAGGAAGAGAAAGAAAAAAGAAGAAAAGTGAGAAGAAAAAGAAAAAAAGAAAAGGAAAAGAGGAAAAGGAGGGAGGGATACAGGGAAGGAGGGAGGAAGACTTTCAGAAAAAGCTCCCATCACCAGCCATGACTGTTAATCAAAAAATGGGGAGAAAATTGCAGATGTTCCACACATTAAAGTGAGCTTCTACTAAAACTGAATGTCATTAAGTCTTAATTTCCACACAGAATGCTTTGTGGAGTCAGAGCAGTGTGCTGCCAAATAGTTTGTGATACAGTGATTAATGCCAGGAAAAGGCTCAGAGAAGCTAAAGGAATGAATGTTTAGTACTCTCTTTGGTTGCATTTCTCACATATCACTTTTCTCATTCAGGCTTTAACTAGGTTTCTAAAAGACAATCAAAAACTGAGCTTACTGTGAGTTTATCACCTCAACACTCTACTTGAATATTTATTTCATACCAGATAAAATGGAGATTGTCAGGCTGAAACTCTAGACATGTAGACAGCACAGGAAATTAACCACTTACCAATCCAAGTATTTAAATACAGGATAGCCAAAAAATTGCATTTTTCATTAATCTTTATAAGATAATATAATAGGAAATACAAAAATGAGAATTTCGTCAAATGTATTCAATACAAGAATCAATTGGCTGAAATAACTCTTGCCTGAACACCATTCAGGATAGTCGGTACATAAGCAAATGCAAGTGAATCTTGGACTAAACTGTTAAGTGGTTAGTCTAATGTATATTCTTACCCAGTAGTGTGGCCTTAAACATAAGGCTAAGCTAAGAATATCTGTAAGTAAGTAAGACTGCCCTCCAAAGGCTCATTTCCAAGGCATTAATAAAAACAGTGAAGGCCTAAACTTGTGCACTTAAGCATTTAAGGTATACCAGTGGCCTGAAAAATGTGTAGGGAAGAAACTAGTCACTCTTTCACCTACCACTTATGAACTTTAATGCAATTTGTTTGGAAACATTAATTCAAAGAATTAAATCTTCATGGTTCCAATAGGCAGTATTTATCCCAAAATACACACCACTGCCCTGGAATCCCTAAAACATATGTAAACTTTTAAGTTTGGTAGAACTGTGCTGCTCTGTTTAACAAAGCACACTCTTAAAATGACATGCTTGATACTGAACTCTTCCTCCTGGTACAAATTAATCTTTCAGTATAGGGTGTTTTTATTAGCAAAGAGAGTAAGATACCAGTCTGTCTGCTGTATCAAGCTGTCACCAACAAGTGTGAATTCTTAAGATGGATGGAAGATGAAAATCAACTGTGGACTTTTTTTGTCTATTGATGACTGTCACTGTTGTCTGCCCTCTTCTTCAAGGCTCTCTAAATAGAAAGGTCCCACACCAGCTTCCAAGATATTGCCAGTCAGCTGAGGGTTGTTGTGCAATCCATATAAAAATCAGGTATTAGCAACATGTAACTCTCTCAGTGTCAATAGCACTGGGTCTAGAATGCCAGCAACTAACAGCTGCTTCAACGTTAACAGCCTCCTTTCCGCTTGGACCCCACAGCTACCCACAGGTCTTGGGACCTCTTTCAGCTACCAGCAATGACAGTTCCTGGCTATTCTTTGTTGCTCTTCATCATTCTCTGCTGCCAGCAACCTTCAGTGTTTCCAGTCCTAGTCAAATCTGCTTGAGATAGAAACCATAAATAGTCAGGAATATGCCATCTGGGAGTGGCTGTCACATAAGAAGAAATAGTCTGAACACACTAAGCCCAATAAAGGTATGAAGAGGATAAAAAGGCAGGCTTCTACATGCAGTGTGGGACTGTTTGGCCATAGGTACTTGTCTCAGTTATTTTCTCATTACTGGGACAAAATATCCAACACCCACAAATTAAAGGAGGAGAGATTTCACTCCATAGTCATCTGGTTCCAAGGCAGGGTGGCATGACAGAGGGTCATGGCAAAGGAGAAAGAGCTCATGGTATGGCAGTGGAAAGCAGAGAGGGGGATCAAAGAAGTAGAAATCATAGATACTTCCAAGCCACACCCACCAGGCTACACTTTCCAACATCACACCCAGCTGTAAACCAATCAGTGGACTAATCCAGTGATGAATAGCACACTTGTGATTTGATCTCCTCCTTATATCCCTACCTCTCCATGCATGAGGTTTCATGAGGACATCTATTTATAACCTGTAAAATTAGGGAGACCTGAATGAGGAGAAAGAGTGAAATCATGCAGATCGGCTAAAGGGCATGATCATCCAGACAGGGTGAAGTCATCTAGGATAGGTCTGCGACTGAATACTGCTAGCCAAAGCAAATATCTCCCTTAGCAACCATCAGTTACCTAATGCAGTTGGGTTGACTGCAAGGTACTTAGGGCCTGTGAGGCATTTAGAATATAAGTACTTTCTGAGGAGTATTGGACCCTTCTCTGCCATCTCAAAGAGACATAGCATCAGATTATCAAAAAAAATCTGACATAAATATAAGTTAAAATTAATGAACAGGGCCAGCTGCATTCAGTGCTACTTAAAATAGGAATTAACCTCAAAAAGCCCATATTCACACTGGGGCCATGACAGAGTACCTAGAGAAAAAAGCCTTACTAACACTGTGATGGTTGGTTGATTGTGTCCACTTGAGTAGTAATGGCCAACTAAATTGGTTCAGCATAGTTCTGGGTGTGCAAGACCCCATCCTAGGGAGGATTGTTGCCAGAATGCTATACAAGGGAAACAAAGGAAGGGTTGTTTCTGTTTTCTTCGGAGGAGCTCCAGTCTTGGTTCTCACTAAGGATGTTGTCTTCTAGCTTGCAGTGCAGACCCTACAGCCTCCCAGCACAGACCTTCAGTTTTACATCCCAGACTCTCTGGCCTACTGATAGGGACTCACACAGGACATTACGCTGAGTTCCAGCCTTCAGCTGGATCTTTCAGATCCCCAGTTCACAGACAAGTCTTTTGCATTCCTTCACACCTGACTCCGTGGGCGGCCATTGTAACTCAATACAAATTCTTATATATTTGTGTATCTATCTTGTATTTAATCTGTTTTTCTAGTAAGTACTGACTGATACAAACACCTTGCAATGTTGCTTTAAATTCATGCTAAAAATCTTAAAATCTTTGACACAATCTGATTTAAAAAAATAAGAAAACACTTAACTAGATATTTCTCCAAAGCAAATACACTAGTAATGAATAAGCACATGAAAATATGCGCAAATCACTAAGCAAGCACTGAAGAAATGCAAATCAAAAGTACATGAGATAGCACTTCATACCCCTTAGAATGGCTACTATCAAAAAAGAGTAGAAATTGGATGTAGTGGTACACACCTGTAACCCCAGCACTCAGGAGGCTGGGAAAGGAGGATTGCTGCAAGTTCAAAGCCAGCCTGAGCTACACAGTGAGTCCAGGCCAGCATGAACTGAATGGCCCTGTCAAAAAAAAAAAAAATAGAAAATGACAGATGCTGGTGTAGAGGCAGAGAAATTTAAATCCTTGCTCACATCTAGTAGGAACATAAAATGGTGCAACAACTTTAGAAAACACTATGGTTATCTCTCAAAAACTTTAAAAATAGTTAACACACTATCAAGCAATTTCACTTCTAGGCATATAACTTAAGGAATTGAAAGCACAGACTAAAACAAATCCATGTTCATAATAGCATTATTGATAGTAGACAAAAAGTGGGAAACATCTCATGTGTCCATCCACAGATAATTAAATAAAATGTGGTATATACATACAATGGAATATTATTCAATCTTAAGACAATTTTGGCCAGGCATGATGGTACACATCTGTAATCTCAACACTTAGAAGGCTAAGAAAGAAGGATCTCCATAGGTTTGAAGCCACCTTAGGCTACACAGTGAACTCAAGACCACACTGAACTATGCAATGATACCCTATCTCAAAACAAAGAAGAAGGAGAAGGAAAAGGAAAAGGAAAAGGAGAAGCAGATTTTGATGCATGCCACAACATGAATAAAACCTGAGAACTTATTAACAGGTACAGCACATAAAGCTTCAGTTTTATAAGATAAAAAGAGTTCTAGATATCAGTTATACAAAAAAGTGAATATACTTATATACTAGACACTGTTGGGTTACTGGGATAGAATAACCAACATCCACAAATTTAAGAAGAAACAGTTTATTTGCCTCACAATTTTCTTTAGGTTTATTCCAAAAATGACTGGCTCCAAGGCATGATGGGAGGACACTGTGGAGGAAAATTGCTCAGCCCATGGCAGCCAGGAATCAAAGAGAAAAATAGGCAGAGACATGGACAGCAAAACTCAAAAACTCAATGACCCGCCTCCAACCAGGGCCCACCTCCTACTGGCAAATTTAGCTACCAAAATCTTCAATGGATGAATCCACTGATGAGTATAGCACCCTTGTGATCCAATCACTCCCAAACACAGGAGATTTTTGGAGGACATTTAAATCTAAAGCATAACATTCTGTCCCTGGACGTCAAAATACTCATATTCATCTCATTATGTAAAATGCATTTAGTCTATCTCTTAAAGAGTCATCAAGTCTTAACAGTTCCAGCATGACTGAAATTTTCAGTTTCCTCTGAGACTCAAGGCAAACTCTAAGTTGTGACCCCCTGTAAAAATCAAAAAGAAAGTTAAATATTTCTCACATCTAATGGCACAGGACAAATATTGAATTCTGTAGTTCCATGTCTAGCATCCTGGGCAAGTTGTGGCAAGATATGAATTCCAAAGGGCTTGGGTAACCCTACCACTATGGTACTGCCAGTTGCGACTTTCTTGATCTCTCTCTTAAAGATGGTTCTACTCATTGTGTACACGTTTCCTCAGCAGACATTCCACATTCCTCTACTCCACTCTCAGCTTCACTCTCAGTTTCTTGTGCCACCCTATCAAAGGCATACTGCCTAGCCTGCCAAGCTTTCTTCTGAAATTTAGGTAAAAACCTCCACGACCCCATAACTCTTGCATTTTGCATGCCTGCTAAACCAGCATCACATAAATGACGCTAAAGGATCACAGTGGTCTCTCAGTGTCTGGATGGCAGAGCACTGTGAAAGGAATCCTAAAAAACAAATTCTGTAGACCACCTTTCTCCAGCAGCAGGGCCAGAGGCTCTTTTCTTAAAGAAAGCTTTTGTACCCTTGAGCCTAGGAGAGTCTGTTGATTCCTGAGATGACTTCAAACTATCTTTCCTATAGTCCTGATACAAAGCATTTAGCTTCTTTTTTAATGTTAATCTTTCCACCAACAATACTCTTCATGGTTTGGACTTTGTAGGCATTTCCTTTCTGATGAAACTGCAAACTTTTTACATTTGTTTTTTGTCTCTTTGAGACAAAGTCTCACTATGCAGATCAGGCTGGCCTCAAACTGGAAGCAGTCCTGTTGCCTCAGTCTCCCAAGTGCTCTAATTACAAGTGTGCACCACCAGGCTCAGCCTACATTTGCTTTTCCTCCTAATGTTCCCTGTAAATCTGGTTCCCTGTAAATCTGGCTAAAATCAGTCAGCAGTACATATGCTACAGCCCGAAAGTTTGGGCTGCCTTGAAATTTCCTCTACCCGACCAAATAGTCCACCACCATTAATTTCAGTCTCCCACAAAGACTCAAAGCATGGGCAAAAAACATAGACAGATTTTCTGCCAAAGTGTAGCACACATGGCCTCTAATGTAACTGCCAATGGAGTCCTTGCTGTCAATTGAAACCTCTTGAGCCTAGCCTGTGTTTTCTGCATTCTTAGCAGCAGTTTGCTCTTCTGAGCTCTACTTACAGCATTTCAGGGTTTCTCTAGTTGGCCTCTCCAGACCTTCCACACACCTCCTGCAAACCAGCTTCCAAAGGCTTCTAAACCAGGCACAGTCACAGTAATGACTCCACTTCTTGGTAACAATTGCTGTGTCCGTCACTTCTCCAGTGGCGGGACAGAATACCTAACACCCACAGCTTAAAAGTGGAGGGCTTATTTGACCCATAGTTTCCAGTAGGTTTAGTCTAAAGTTGGCTGGTTCCAAGACATGGTAAAAGGTCATAACAGAGAAAAGCTGTTACCCATGGCAGCCAGGATGCAAAAAAAGACAGTAGGGAAATCAAGGACAAAAATACACCTTTCCATGTCTTGCTCCCCTGACCCACCTCCAACCAGGCTCCATCCCCGTTTACCGTATGGTTAGCTATATACAAACTAATGAATATCGCTCTCCTACGATCCAGTCACCTTCTAAACACTAAGACTTGAGGAAAACATTTTAGATCTAAACTATGGATCTAAAGTATAGTAACAACACTGTTGAGCTGCACATTGTAAAATAGGATGACAACTGTTATGCTATGTTTATTTCACCATACATAATCATTTTTAATTTTTAAAATGTTTACATCCTATTATCTTTTAAACTGGTTTCAGTGCTCTTAATCAATTTCCCCATTAAGTGAATCATCCTGTCAACCAAAAACTATGGTTTCAAATCAGCAACTTAGTTCACAAACTGCCTAACTCTAACAGGATATTGAAATAAGACCTGTGAGGCTAGGATTTAGCTCAGCAGCACAAATGCCTGCCTGGCAAGTGCAAGGTCATGAGTTCAATCCCCAGTACCAAAAAAAAAAAAAAAAAAAAGAAAGAAATGAAAAGAAATATGACCTGTGGGTTATTAGAAAGAAGCTGATATCAAGTTGCCCTCCAGGTGGTAGTTACTGCACAATGTACTTTTCAATCAGTCTTCCGGAACATTTACCATGTTTCCCAGGAGCTTTGAGAAATGAAGGCAAAAACAGTAAGATGAACATGGAAGATCCTTCACCCATGTATCTGGCTCTTCATAATTTGTTTCTACTCATCATTTAATTTGGGCCTTCAGTTTTCAGGAGGCTAGAATGTTTCTTAATGTGTAAGATGACCTCCAGCCAGCCTGATGGAAGAACCCTTTGATTAAGTAGCAGTGTTGGTAAACAACCACAATTTTAGTGTTCAGACAACAAAGACAAAAAGATACTTAAACAGCAGTGATAGCCAGTGACACCCTGACACAGTGGAATGAGAAAAGGGAACAATAAAGATGTAAAATGGGACAGTTCTGCAGTTTGCAGGAAGAAAAGCAAATGCATGAGGGTTGAGATAAAGGGAGGTGAAAAAGGACACAGACAAGACCTAGAGTTTCCTACACTTCCTGCATCTCAGGTCCCCCTATACACACCCTCCTCCCTCCATTACATATGTCAAGAGGGAAAGAGGGAAGGAAGAAATGCATATGTGTCAAGCTATCGTTTTACTTCACTAGTTCCTAAGGCCTCAGCGGAAAATAGCTAAGAAACCCTTAAACCAACCTTATCTCTACTTCACAGTGAATTAAAATCATCAAGAAAACATCTAACAATCCCATCCATTCCCATGCCCAAACATTTACCTTCATCCACACCAGCAAACCATCCTCCCCTCTGTCACAGAGGCAGTGCAGCCACCTCTTTCTTCCTGTCCATGCTTTAGGTTCCTTCCTTTCAGGAACCATGTTTAATCCATGATTCTTTCTTTCTGCCTATATCTTCATCTATTTCACTCCCCTTAGCATACACTTATTCAAAAATCACCCATAACTTAATAAATAAAAAATAAAAACTCCTAAGCTCTATACCCTCCTTTAAGACTATCATTTCGTAGAATTCCTAATCTTTATTTGTCTTCGTTTCCTTATTGCCCCAGCCATGTGTGATCTCACTGCAATGGATCTCAGTAGGATCACCAATAACGATCCTGTCATCCAACGAAATATTTTATTTTGAAGGTTTATATTATGAGAGTGCTTTGTAGCACAGACCCTGATGACCGGGAAATGAGACTTGAAATATTTGTCCTCCCTTTCATTCTTTGACTATATTCTCTCTTGGTTTTCCTCCTTCCTCATACTGAGTCCTTTTCAGACTCCAGCAACCATTGTCAGTTCCTCTCATCACGTCTTTATCTCTAGGCTCAAGAGGAAGCACCAGCACTACTGGGTGAATATTCACGAATACCTATTTGTTTCTACTGATTCAATGGTTCTCAACCTTGGCTTTTCATTGAATTCACTGGGAACGTTTACCCTATTTAGTAGTAGTTATGACTTAATTAGTCTTGGTGAAGCTCAAACAGTATCATTTTCTGAAAGCTTCCCAGATGAATGTTAGTGCTCATCAATAAGTTCTCAGTTCATGCTAGGACTATAAATTATGGACAGAAAATTTTCAAAAGGTAAATTTTAGAATTTTACTCTTTAGTTGGACTTGGGGTGTTAGAAGTCTGAGATGAAGGGAAATTTAAAAGTCACCTTAAACATTTATATTTAAAATTCCCTCATTGATAGTCATGCTACAGCTATACTTCCAGGAGATTTTTCTCATACTCTCTCTCTTAGCCACAGACCAAGACACCAACCAAGTCATAAATGTTATTGAATGAATAAGCATCCCTGATGACTATAAACTTGAGCTTGTCTGTCTCTCCCTTCTGAGTCTGCCAGGAATCTTGGGAGTGCCTTCGTCCCACTCTCTTGTGGCTTCCAAGATCCAACAAGTCCTAACTCAAAGGTGCTGACTTTGCCTCCCGCTTCTGCTTTGAGGGCACAGAGTGTGTGGTTAACTGGCTAAGGGAACTTCTGCCTATAACTGCTGACAAGGAAGACATCTCTCACAGATACAGTGTGAGCAAAGAGAATATTCACACAGGGGAAGTTTTATCTATTTTGTGCATTTAATTATTTAATTATTGCAGGTTTTGAGGGCTGAAAGTGAAGAGGTAGCAAAGGAGTTGGTCAAGAGAGGGTTAGATGGGTAAGTGCACAACAGCCAGGAAAAGCTGTGACTTAACAACACTAAGAGACAGTTCTGTCCACCTACTCTATTTTCTCTTCCTGTGTTTTACCATGCACATCCTCCCACCTATCCACTCATTCTAGAGGAAGAGGAAGGGAGGCACAAAGAGAGACAATACTTCAAAACTTCATCTTGAATTGTAACCAATTTATTATTCTACAATAATTTGGGTAGGCACTTTAGTAGAAAAATTAAGTTCAAAATGTCCAAAGAGTACCTACGGAAGATTCTGAGCATCTCATGTTGCCACAAGATACAAAGTTGGATATTTCCAAAGCTGTAGAGTTTTACCAGAAAAAAAAAAAAACATTTCTTCCAAAATTCAATTCATGAAAACTCAAACCTGAATCTGAAGATCAGGATGGTATGATGTATGGTGTTCCACACTGCAAATGGCTAAAGGTTCTTAACTGAAGCCCAAACTGCAATAATTTCTGAGTTTCCTGGGTGAGTTTTAATGTTCACCAATAACTTGTTATTTCATTTTAGGACTATAAATGCTGGACAAGAAACTTGCAAAAGGTGTAATTATCTTTGTTCATTTGTTTGTTTTGAGACAGAGTTTCACTATGCACTTCAGGCTGGCTTTGAGTTCATTTTATTAACCCAGGTTGGTCACAACTCATCATGGTTCTCCAGCATCAGCCTCCCAAGTGCTGGGATTATAGGCATACACCACCATGCCTGGCTTTATTTTTATTTTAAAGAGAGTAAAACCAAGAAAAATAAAATAGAATAAAGCCAATCAAAAAAAGCCACTGTAAATGATACAGGACTTTAAGATAATAGCAATCAACAATGGTTACCATAATGCCTCTTGTTGTCTTCCAAATAGCTACACATACCTTCAGACATAGTAAAAATCAAACAAAACAAAATAGAATAGAATCAATAAAAACAAAACAATGAATGCAGCAAAACAAGATAATAGTAAATACAAAATGGCTACCATAATATATCTTGGTATCTTTGAAATAGCTACCTATGCCATTTGATATAATAAAATCAAACAAAACAAAACAGAACAAAACCCAACCCAGCAAAACAATGAAAATGATACAAGACTTCCAAACAAGACAATAGGGAATTAAAAATGGCCACCACCTTCAGAAGGAGATTCCCCATAGATGCTATATTGCATATTGTATCCTCTGAATAGATGATCAGACTAACACTTTAGAACCTGTAAAGTCAATGAAACACTAAATACTACAAGCATTAAATTGTATTTTACCTCAACAGCTATCATCAGAGCCTGTGTTTCTCCAGATCAGCTGGTCACTCACAGGCAAGGGGGAATTGGCTCTTCCTGTCTCCCAGACCATGTGCCAGAAGGGACTGACATCTGGCTCTCCCCTCAGTAGCCTGTGCATGGTGCTCACTTACAGGGAGAGCTTGTTTCTTGCTGACTTTTTGTTCTCTTCTCCTGCGGTCCATGGACGGCACTGACTCAAGGGAAAAGGCCAGTGAGTCTGGCTCTCCCCACAGCAACCATGCATGGTGCCAGCTCACAAGGAGGGCTTGCTTCTTGTTGGCTTCTTGTTGTTGGCAATCTGAGAATGGACTCAGGAAAAAGGTTGGCATCTTGTTCTTTTCCCAGTGGCCTGCACTTAGCAGGGAGGGCTTGCTTCTTATTCTCTTCCCTTGCAGTTTGAGAATGGAGCCAACTCATAGGAAAAGGCTGGCATTTGGCTCTCCCCTCAGAGGCCCACGCATGGCACTGACTCACAGGGAGGGCCTGCTTCTTGTTCTCTTGACTTCTTGTTCTCTTCCCCCACAGTTTGCAAATGGCACCGACCATAATTATCATTTTTAAAAATTAACTCTTTAGTCAGATTTTTTGGTAGAGCATTAAGAGACTGATGCAGAGTAAATTTTCAAAATCTCCTTAAAAATTTAGCAAATTGTTTAAAGTTTCCTCATTGATGGTCATGCTGGAGCTATAATCCCAGAAGAGTTTTCTCACCCTCTCTCAGCCAGGAGCCCAAGACCTCAATCAAGTCAAAACTTGAATGAACAAGTACCTTTGATGCTACTTTTTGGTAAAGACCAAATTCTCCATATTTTGCATAGTGGAAAAGTAGGTTTTAAAGGGAAGGCAAAGCTGGGGCAAATATGGGACAGAGCAACCCATTTCCCCAAGTCAGTAAATTCAATCAAAGTGACTATTGCAAAACATGTGGCACCGATCCTAGTACTTGCTGCAAAGACTGCTTGTGCTTGTGGTTTTAGCCTCAGTGTTTGTTCCCCTTCTGTACTCTGAGAAAAAGGTAAAAGTTGTCTTGTGTGGAGAGGTGAAACTATGGGAAGCAGTTCTACCTGAGGGTTGCCCCAAAAGACAATGAGATCTGTATGCTACATGAACTCATAGGCAGAGTGACTGCTGCTTAGAATTGTAGCCATGATTCATGTCAGAGGCACTGGGTCTTCAAAACAACTTCAGGACCAGAGATTTGACGATCCTGACAACACAGCTGTTGTAGTCAGGGGTTATGCAGAGAACAATTAGAATCAGGACATGGAGTTTATATTATTTTATGATGGTCACCCAGAGATAACGCAAGAAAATGCAGGAAATCTATTCACAACATTAAAGACAGAATATTTATCAAAGGGCCTGAATCCCACAGCAATGTCCCACATGAGTAGAGATGAAGACCCAGAGCTCATGACAATGCCTCCCATGAGTCCAACTGGAGGTCTAGAGGCCACAAGAAGGATTCACACCAATCTCTTTTACGGATCCATGCTGGGAAGGCCCTAAGGTCAGCAGTGGAAGCTAGAAAGTCTATGCCAGCAGGGTAAAGGAGCTATGCTGGTAGGTTGAGGGTTCTATGCTGGAGCCAAGAAATCACACTCAACAAAGACCAGGGCTGTCCTGAAAAGCACCACAGCCATCCTCAGTGACATGGAGGCCCCAAGCTCCTCCAACAAAAAGCACAGTCGAGTACATACCAGGAAGCCAGCATGACGAGTTCATCCTAGAGACCAAGTAACACACTTCTTCCCTTCCAGAGCCAGGAAGCAATGCTCAATGTAAGGACCACAATTTCTCCAGGAAAACGAACGGCTCAAACAGCAATTCGTAGGAGAACCCATAATGCCCCAATGTCTCAATGCCTCTCTTCTCCTTCTCCATGTCTCTATTTATAATAGATTTCAGGTGGAACATCTATGCTCAGCACCATGGTTATTTAATTCCATTGGCATTAAGTTGATCACCAGTTTTTAATCTATAACAACAGCTGATTGAAATTGTCTTCCAACAGCCAGCAATCAACAAATTATTACCTCTAAATTCTGCTTCCTTGTTCCTATGCAATCTTTTAAAATAAAAATTCAATGGCAATACAAACATAGGGACAGATTTTTCTGAAGAAAAGAGAAAATTTATTATGGTAGAGAATTAAATTAGAAAGCTAAAAAACAAAGTCATGGGGGGAGGGATGTGAATACAAAAATAAATGTGTTATTTATGTGTACACACTCTCCATGAATATAATCATTGTGTATTGCAAACATGTAGTAATAAAAATTAATAATAATAATAATAATCAGAAAATCTCAGTATCCCCTTGAAATCTTTTCTGTCTAGTAATGGCCACAGATCTTCTCTGTAATAAACCAGACTGCTTCAGTATCCTGCCTGAGTACTCCCTTAGCTGAATCATTTTCACCCAAGGGTTGGGAGGGCAAAATTACACAGTATTTGTTGGGTTTCAGCCAGACTTATAAATTTAAACTAGTTCATACTCCAAATGGCCCATCCTTAGTGATTAATGTGACTCCACAGAAACTTTTTGTTCTCTTCTCTTCCTACTATTACCTGGGGCAAGTGCCAATAATTCTGAGACGAGAGCTGAGAGGCAAAGTCAGTAAGAAGAAGATATACCTGATACCTTGTTTATCATGGAATCCTTGAGCTAAAACTCAGATTTGTATCACATTATAATGGAAACATCCTTTTCAGATCCCAAGCGTTCTTTGAAATCCTGCACTTTTTGATCCCCAGCACCAAAAAAAATTTTTTAAATTAAAAAGAAAGAAAAAGAAATCCTGCAGTTCCCAGGTTTTTGTACAATATAACCTGTCCTCTGCATAGCCATTAGGACTTTCTAAATTGGGACATGATCCTGGGTGTTCCTTGAGTTATTCTGGGGGTTGCTTTCTCCCATATCCTAACTCCTTTGAACAGCAAACAAAGCTCTCCAATGTCCAGCATTTGCCTCTTTCTTCAGTTTCAGTCCAGCCCCCAAACTCTTATAAAAAAAAAAATGTTGTGTTTCATACCTGTGCCTTTTGTACCTACAAATATTTTTTGCTCTTACTAATATTTGTTCTTACCTAATGAACTCAATACTACAAAGGCATGATTAATCTAGGGCTTTTCCTGAATTAGATCAAGGAGAGGTCAATTCTTCAGAGGCATTATGTAAATGAAGTCATGAGCATTAGCCAACTTATTCTGTGTGATATTGTTCTTTTGTTGCTGTTGTTTGAGGACTACACTTATTAGGTGTGTAAATTCTAAGTCATATTGGAACGTAAGAATTTTTTTAAAAGATCATATGTTAAATCTCATTTGCCTTTCTCTGACTCTTTTTCTTTCTACCTTATCTTTTTTTAATTTTTAAATTTTATTTTTATTTTAAAGATAGTAAAATCCATCCCTTCCATCAGGTATAGCAAAATCAAAACAAAAACAAAACAGAATAAAACCAATCAAAACAGAATGTTGAATAAAGCAAATAAATAATCAGAACAAAGCAAAACAGTGAAAACAATACTGGACTTCAAAGACAAGATAGAAGGAAACCCCCCATGTTTACTATACTGCACACTGTCATCCTCCCTAGAGATGCTCAGATCACTGGCCCAAGGCCTGCATAATCAACCAACAATACAAGCAATTAGTTACCTTAGTTGCTATCAGCTCAGCTAGTAGGTTCATGGGATGTGCTAAATGACCTTTCTCTCCCTGGAACCTGTGCGTTCGCATGGCTTACCGGAAAGACTCACTAACTGATTTCTTGGTTGGTCCCCCAAGTCCCAGCATGGCTGATTCTCAAGAGAAACTGACTTTTCTCTCCCTGGATCCCATGTGGCTAACACAGCTTACCAGAAACGCTGGCTAGTTGATTGCTTGGTTGGATGATACTGTTATATGCAATCAACTTAGCTAGATTCCTTAAAATCTTACTTTTTGTGGAGAATGAATAAAGCAACACCTATTTCCAAATCATTATGGTTAGTCTTCTTTAGCCTAGAGAGATGATGGAGAAAAATTTAAGGTGATACTTTTTCTTAAAACATCTAAAGTGAAGACTACCTTCTTTTCAGAAAGTTCTAGGCAGCAAAGGTTCACACCCCAATGAAGACAGTTGCAGAGCAGGGGACATGGACCTGTCAGAGTCCTACATAATATTTCCCTTCCTCTCCATTTTTCTTCCCACTTCTCTCCATCTCCCTCCCTTCTATCATTTCCAACAAAATTAGTATTTTCTTGTTACTGGACTTGGAGCAAAAATTTAACAGAAATCAATTTAATTCAAATATTCATTTCCTCAAATATTTTTAATAAAGTCACATATAGGTGTTTGATATATTGTAGAAAATATTTTTATCTGGCAGATATTTCTATTTGTTTACTTGTTTGTTTGCTTGTTTATTTATTTATTTTTATTTTTGTGACTCTCATGTAGCCCAGGTTGTTCCCAAACTCATGATCCTCTTTCATCAGCCTTCCAAGTACTGGGGTTACAGACATGTGCCACAATGTTCAGCTTCTGATAGCCTTCTTTTGAGTACTATATAAGATGCTTTATATTATAAATCCCATCATAAATTATTTAATTCTTCATCTTTGTAAACTACATAGTTTACATTTGAACATATAGTGTTACATTTGGGTCCTTGCATCAGTCTTCACAATTCTATTCATTATCTATTCTTTGCCATAAGTATCATTCAGACCTGACCTACCCTCCACTCCTTCCATTTCAACTCTACTATATGTCTTTATCAGTCCTTTTCTGGATTTTTATATTAACATACTAACAGATAGCCAAAGAACAAGCATGTGCTTTTGTTTTTTCCTCATTCTCTAGTCCCTGCAAAGTCCATTCCTCACTGCTGTAGCTCTTTCTAAATTGCAAGTCAGCCCTGTTATCTCAATGATTAATTATTAGGGAGTTTCCTTTCACCTACACAGTCCAAATTCCTTTCCATAACACACAAAGCTCTCAAAACTCTGTCTCTTTCTTGCCTCTAATTTTGTTTCTTAGTCTCTTGACCTCAAAATTTTTTCAGTGGACTAAAGACATAATGCCTTCCAATATATTTATATCTTCATGTATCTTTCTCTCTTTGGAATGCCCTTTGTTCTTTCTCCATCATTCCTTTTTTTTTTTTTTGAGAGAAGTGTCTAGTGTCTCCTGTTCTGTAGAACTATACCCTACCACCCAAAGGCAGCATTGATTATTCTGTCCTATTGTCACAATTTAAACTTGCATTTCTATAATAGCTCTTCTTAAATTGTTTGGTGATAACTATGCCACTGCCTCCCCTAGTAAACTGTAAACTATGAACTCCATGGAAACAACATATCATATTTTTACATGCTCATTGCTTACATGGTACAAATATAGCCTATCTATAAAGCATTGTTAAATAAGTGAATCAGTGAATGAATGGGAGGAAAGAATAGGTCTCTTATTTTTATTTCCATTTTTTTTTTGAGGCAGGGTCTCACTATGTAGTGCAGGCTAGCATTGCATTCACTTATGTAGCCCAGGCCAGCCTCAAACTCACAGTGATCCTCTTGCCTCAGCCTCCCAAGTGCTGGTATCACAGACATGTACCACCATGCCCAGCTTTTATTTCCATTTTAAAAGAGAATAAGCTAGGCTCAAAGAGATTAAACTTCTTACCCAAATTCACCTAGTAAGTCAGTGACTCCCATTTCTTCTCATTTCATACCCAAGAGTTCTGCTTTCCCACCACCTTCCAGCTAGATGAATTCAGAAATGGGATATGTTAAATGTACATGAATTCTATACTATTTATTTTTTATCTCTGAATGAAAAGGGTAAAGTAATATATAAGATTTACAAATCAAAATTTTGTGATCACCAGTTGTGGTGGTTTACTCCTGTAATCCCAGCACAGGATAGGCAGAGGCAGAAGGATCACCACAAATTCAAGGCCACCCTGGACTACATAGTGAGCTCAAGGCCAGCCTGAACTATATAATGAGATACTGTCTCAAAAAAAAAAAACTTTATGATCTATGATCCATACACATGATGAATTGGTTAACAGTTACTGCATAGCAAACCACTCCAAGATTTAGTAACTTAAGACAAGAATTACTTTTGTGCTCAAAAGTCTTAATTTGGGCAGGATTAGCAGGAAGAGTTAACCTCTGCTCCATGGTGCTATGGGTAAGTTACCTCAACTGGAGATTGAAGGATCTGCTTTTTAAATAGTTCACTCATATGACCAGCATTTTGACACTAGTGATCTACCGAGATTTCAGCCAGGAATGTGGGTCAAGATCCTGATTCCTCCTTACACAGTTCTTGTTACAGATCACTTAGCTTCCTTGCAGAATAATGGAGGGTCCCAGGTGCCTCAAAAAAAACAGGGAAAACTATCATATAGCATCACTTCTGCATCTAAATTTAAGAGTAAAAAATACAGATCCTATCTCTTTATGGAACCACTTTAAAAGTCATTCTAGGAAGAGATAGCAGACATTCTGCTACTATGTGTCCCTAAAGTTATAGAATAAAACAATAAGATATTTGAATCTATAATATTGTCTTTTCTCTCACTGGGGCAGAATGCCCAACACCTGCAACTTAGGATAAAGCTTATTTTGACTCATGATTTCGGAGAGTTCAGCCCATGGTTGCCTAGCTCCCAGGTAGAAATAGCATGGTAGAAGAGCCTGTTAAAGCAAAACTTCCCAACCCATGACAGCCAGGAAGCACAGTGAGAAATGAGCAACCAGGAACAAGAATACACCCTTCCAGGTCATGGTCTTGGTGATCCACTTCTTCCAACAAGGGCCCACCTCCTAATAGCACATTCAGCTATAAGATCATCAAAAGATTGATCCACTGATGATAGTAGGGTCCTCATAACCCAATCACCTTTCTGAAGTCCCACCTCTAACACATTTGTCCTTTGAGGGAACCATTTAGATCTAAGCCATAACAAATGTATATGCCCAATGAATGTTATCTTTAAAATATCCTTAGCAAAAAATTAAATATTCTTAAATACATTTACTCAAAATACCTTTCTTTGTAAGCACCTTTGGAATTGTCTTCAGGATTACTAATAAAAATAATATTTAATACTTACCATGTAGAAGTCTCAGCTAAATGCTAGTCCTAACAAAACAAAGGCATTCAAGCCAAAAGTTTAGAATCTAGTAGCAATACTTCATGATTGAAAGCAACACAGACTACTGTGGAAGCTCAAAGCAATTTGCTTACAATTGGAAAGATATAGGAATTCAGCAAGAATGAAACTTTTCTGGAATAAATACAAATTATTGGGAATACAGAAATGTTATTCCAAGAGGAATGCATGGACCTGACAAGTAACAACAATCCACTAGTTCAGTGTAGGAAGCCAAGGTTAATGGCAGTGTCATTAGAAGTAAACCTGGAAAGCTACACTCAAACTTAAGATTTTGATTGTGCAAGGAGGAGATATGGAGATCAGAAAATATCTCCAGTGCGGCTCAGTTTTAAAAAGTTGATTCTGGCATCTCTTTATAGGAGATTAGAGAAACAAGAAACAGGAACTTCTCTGAATTTTCATGTTCTACAGTTTGTTACTCAGACAGCTATCTGTTCACTTGATTTCAAGTGATATTCAGCTGTTACCAAAAATCAAATCCACTCCAAGGAGCAAAACTTAACATCCATCAAAGTACTAAAAAACATTTCCCAAAAAGTGAAATCCCAAAATCTTGAAAAATCACAATAATAAAAAAATATATATGCTTTCATTTTGAAAGGAACAAGCTGCATTTGGATATATAGATTTAGGTGTGTTTTTTCAAAAAGAGTCATATTACTTTAAAGTTGACCATGAGTATGCAAATTGTGTATTAATCTTGTGAAAATGTATAAATATGTCAAATAAAGATAAAAGAATAGAAAGAATGCATTTAGTTGAGTTTCCATAACTCCACAATAGCTTCTTACACTTCAGATAAAAAAAGTGTTATCATTCAGTCATCAATCAATACCAGTGATGATTTAACTTTCAAAATAACCATGAAGCACTATGGAGTCTGCCTTTTCCCTATTTAGCTCTCCAACTCACTTCTATTGATGTGAAGAATGAGTTTTAATTGTAAAAAAAGCTATGTGTGAGAAATAAAGTCTTTTTAAAAGTTTTTACTATTGTTCATATTTAGGTTTCTTCTATGATAAAACAAAAACTACCAACATTTAATGGGCCTTCTGGAACTTGAATAATTTTTATCTGGCTAAAATTATAGTTCCATAAAATTCAACCAAAGTATATTGCATAATGTTCTTTCTTTAGAATTAAGTAAAATTAACTGTATAAAATGAAAGCTCATACTTTAAATAGCACCTTAGTACAAAAAATGCATCTCATAACCACAAGGAACTGGCAGAATGGTCTTTTTAAACCATTTTTTTCATTAACTGCTGAGCAAGGTTCTAAAATAGCTTTGAGGGGATCTTAATAGCAAGACTAGACTCGTGTGGGTTATAGACTCACAATTATTCAAATCACGTTTTGTTTTGGTAACTGAAGTGTTCTCCCTTTTGTATTAAATAATATATTTCCTTCTCCTTTATCTTTCTTTGATACTCAGCAGTTTCTCAACTACCAAAACAATTTCCCTTTTTTGATCATTCTAACATAGACATACACACAAGACTTCCCATAAAGTACTATTGTAATTTAGACAATGTCTAGCATTAAGACTTTTAAAATGCAGATTATAATACCCACTGTTCAACACAAGAATTTTCTTACACAGAATATAACGTCATAAAACAGATAGTTAAAGAACGATAAGATGAGATGTGCCATGATCAGATATTATTTGCTGTCAACCTCAATTTCTGCATTGTCAGAGGTGCTATAACCTACCATAAAAAGTTATCAACAGTAGTAAACCAAACCATGCCAGCAAAATCAGTTCATAATCTAAAGAGGTTTATGCAAATGCTACTGTTAGCATTATGATGGAAAGTTACCAACTTTTAGTATCTTTTCAGTAAAATATGTGTAGGGCAGGAGGCTGGGGATTAATGAGACTAAAGGAAGCACTGCCTAGTTTGCAAAACAACTGGAGTACAGAGGCTTAAATGTTAGGTTTGTGGAAATAACAGTAAGAAGGAATGTTATAAACATGTACAGAGTCATATGAGGGAAATAAAATGAGAAATATATATTCACTAAACTTTAATTTGTACAAAACATCAGCAAAGCCAATGTTTCTGCATGTTTTAAATAACATGTCCTTTAAAGAGTGTTTGCCAGAGGTGCAAATGTTGTCAGAGTCTGACCTTTTTAATATGATGACAAATGAGATACTTATTTGCCCACACAGGCCTTTGCCAGAATTCAGACAGGATGTTCTCTCTGAAGAGAGTTACCCCAGGCCATTGTCTTTAAAAAATCTTCACTTACTCCTCCAAATTATATTTATTTTTTCTTCTCAATGTCCTCTATTAAATCCAATGCCCTCTTCATTCTACTTTAAAGGAGTTATTCAGTGTTGGAAAGTAATTTTCATATCACCAGAAAAATGTCATATACCCCAGGAACAGTATATAATTTTGTACTAGATGTTTTACTTTTGTATTATCATTCAATCCATATACATTACACGTGGTAGCATTCTACAGGAGGAACACAAAGGTCTAACACAAGGAATAACATGTTCAAAGTCAACCAACCATGAAATCTCACCTTGCTTTGTCTAGCTCCAAAGTCATTGCAACTCAGCAGGTAAAAGAGATTGTGCCAAGACTTATGCTCTACCCAAAGGATTCCTTGACCAAAACCTTGACTGAAACCTTTTGAGTTCAGTAATAGTAAATATTGAAGCATTATACTTCAGAGGAAGAAAAGGCAAATTCAAAGCTCTTTTGAATTTCAGTGACGTTAAAGGTGGGTAGCATTGGCTTTTATTGTTCTATAAAGATGAAGTCAGACAATAAATTGAACTGCTAGATAAAAGTAATTTCAAAGCATTGAACTCAGCATCTCTAAGATTTCTTCCCTTAAATTCTGTCTCTCATTTTAGCATCATTGTCTAGTTTCCAAACCCAAGATAATTATACCTCATTGCTTTATTATAATTTTTACTTATTTTCTCAGCCCTAGAAATGAAGATACTGCAGATAGAAATTTGTTCTTGATGATGGTCTCATGAATCTTTTCTTCAAAAAGAATCTCAAATAATCTGGGTATGGTGGTGCATGCCTGTAATTCCAGCACTAAGGAGGCTGAGGCAAGAGGATCACCATGAGTTTAATGTCAACCTGAGCTAAAGAAAGCCTGCCTCCAAAAAAAACTTCAATTGTACAATAAATAACAGCAAGAATCAACAAGTGGTATTGTTTCAGACTAAAAAGCTTCTGTACACCAAAAGAATCTGTCAGTAATGTGAAAAGACAACCTACAGAATGGGAAATTTTTTGCCAGCTACTCCCCAGACAGAGGACTGATATCTAGAATATACAGAGAACTCAAAAAAATTGAACCACCTAAAATGAAATATCTAGTGGAGATATGAATTAAGAGAAATAGACACTTCATGGAAAAAGAAATACAAATGGTCAACAAATATATGAAACAATATTCAACATATCTGGTCATTACAGAAATGTAAATTAAAGCAACACTAAGATTCCACCTTACTCTGGAAAGAATAGTAATCATTAAGAAATCGAACAATAATAAATGCTGGTGTAGTTGTGGTTTTAAAAAAAAGGCAACTTTTTCATTGTTGGTAGAAATATAGACTAGTATAACCATTATGGAAATCTGTATGGAGATTTCTCAAAGAACTGAAATTAGAAATTCTTTATGACCCAGGTATCCCCTGGCTATGTATCTTTCCCAAAGAGTTTAAGACATCATACTATAGCAATACATGTATACAAATGTTTATAGCAGCACAATTAAAATAGCCAAATCCTGGAAGCAGCCTGTATACCCATCAACAGATGAATGGATAAAGAAAATGTAGTATCTACATATAATGGAATACTACACAGCTTTAATGAATGACAAATTTGAGACATTTATAGGAGAATGGGTGCACCTTAGAAATACTTTTAAGTGAAAAATCCAGACACACAAACTTAAATACCATATGGTATCTCTCATTTGAGTAAGGCAAAGTACAAACAAAGAATAATAAAGGATGGATAGATGGTGAAAAGGAAATGAATCTCTTGCAATAGGGAAGTGGTCCAAGAGAACAAGGGTGAGGGCTAAGAAGGGGGAAGGGGAAATAAGTGGAATAAAGATATGCCAGTTTAGGAACCTATAACTGCAATTAATGTAAACACCATAATATGAGCTAAGATTAATAATATCAACAAGAATGAAAAATAGGACAGGGGGATTGTAGGAGGAAAGAAGGAAAAGGGAAGTGAATTTTTAAAAAGAAAGAAAACAAGATGTAGTATGTATGTGTAACCATTCCCCAAAATTATTGTAAATTGCCTGTACTGAAACACATTCTAATAAAATTTTTTAAAAATTTTAAAATAAACAACCATCTTAAGAATACCCTATCTTTAGCCATAAGTAACATTTAAGTTTCTGAGACATGCTTTACTATTTCTGAAGTTCTGTTTCATTATGAGGTTTGGGTGTGCCCTCCCAAATCAAATTCCCAGAGATCAAAATAGCAGTTAAGGACTGGAGATTTAGCTCAGCGGCATAGGTACCTGCTTGGCAAGCACAAGGTCATGAGTTTGACCCCCAGTACAAAAAAAAAAAATAGCAGTTGAGAAATGGCTGCTTAAAAGCTCTCTCTGAAAATCGTGTGCTTCTTGGGATTATTACATAAATTATTATTCAACAAAACTTAAGCAAAGATTCTTAGCTATCATCAGTCCACTGCCTCTCCAATAGACAACTGTAATTCCAGTGCTTAACAAACAGAAAGATGCTATAAACACTGAGACTAAAGCCACTTTTTGGAGTCCCAAACCAAACCTGGATAACTTACCCAACTTTCTGGAATTCAACTCAAGCAGAAAACAGGGTAATAATGATGCACATCTATAATCCCAGCCACTCGGGGGGCAGAAAGATTGCAAGGTCCAGGCCAACTGTGGCAACATAGAAACATATCTCCAAAAAAAGTGATAGCATTATCTGTTCACCTGTCTTCATCAACTGCACATCCTTTATCCCTGCTCTGACCCCATTCCATTTGTATTACAACATCATATCAAATATCCCTAAATAAATGCTAAATAGACACCATCCTGCAACAATTAAGTGAGTGATAGAGGAGGTTTCAGTAATAAAAACTCAACTCACTCCACAATACACAGCCTACAGAGAAACATCAATAGTGAACTGGGGAATCTACCCTTAAATTCTGCTGAGATAAGCATTTCATTGAACAAGACTACTCCTCATTCTACAGTGCTATGCTCCCTTCCACAAGGTCAGCTGGACTTCCAGATTTTGAAAATAGAAAATTGAAATTTGAAAATATTTAAGAAGAAACTTCAGCTTGTTGAACTAATTTTTATAAAAGTGCATTGGCTGTCAATGAATTCAGAATGCTAAGGGTTCCTTAAAGACTGATTATATATTTCTGTCCATCTCCAACAATCCAAGAAAAGACAGTTTTACAACCTTGTACAACAGAATCACAATATAAGTATATATCTGGTTTAAAATATACCATCCAAGTGTCCACTCCAAGCCTACTTAACCAAAATCGCCAGGAGTATAAGTCAAGATGTTTGTGCTAAGCTTTCTAGTTGATCCTAAAGAAAATTTAAGTTTGAGACCTATGGCTTCAACCTAAATTGGTGATATGACAATTCAAACTCATAGTGTAATTTGTGTTGTTATGGCAGTAAATATTTTCTTTCTAACTTGAATTTTTCCCAGAATACAATTGCCCTAAGAAATGGTAGTTTCCTGTCACAGAGCTCCACGCTGATACTTCTGGATATTAAACAAGAAAGAAGCAGATTTCCACTTGTGCCCTAACCCTGATCAAATGAGATGAAGATTAGGGATACATTTCCTCCTTCTCTCATTTGTCCTCACTCTTTACCAAGAGCTAGTTGACCACAAATGTGATTGTTTCATCTTTTGTTAGTGTTTAGGTTCTTTTTGGTTTAGTTTTACAATAAAATGACATGGTTTGACAGAATTTTTTAGGAAATTCAATGCCTTTACTTTCATAAGAAAGTATTAAGTATCTATATCTGTGGCAAATACATGGAAATCAAATGCTTTAGAACTATGGTCCCCAAGGTGAGAGTCCGTAACAGATAGAAAAATGAACGGTATGACCTGTAACCAGTCTGGGCCTGCCGAGTACACAGTGATTGCTCCGACTTTACTCTGAACCTCAATGGAGAGGAAGTTAAAAGCGAGTTAGCCACTAATGGGAAATTCACATTAACTTTCAACATCCTATTTTCCCCTTTTTCATTTCCACAGTTGCAAACTGAGTTCCTGTACGCAAGCAGACAGCTAAGGGTGAGCCCAGTTGAAATAATGCCAGCTGACAAGGTCACCCATAAATGCATATTGCCTCACAGAAGGCTGGAGAGAACTTCAAAATAGAATCACTAGATGGAAAAGTACTTGATCTAAAATTTTCCAAATCACTGAAACGACATTCAAAACACATTATGAAAAGTATTACTCAATTAATAGGATGGTAAAAATTCATTGTTGTATTCAGTAAGTTTTTTTTAAGTATCTACTATATGACAGGTACTGTGATAGATACTGGAAATCCAAACAAGGATAAGAGACAGATTTACCTCAAAAGGCTTTGTTTCTGGTAGGTGGGAGATAAATATTTGAGCACAGAACACAATAAGAAATTATGGGTGTTATGGCAAATAGGTGAACAAGTAGGAAATAGGGAATAGCCAAGGGGTCTCTGGAAAGCAAGAGATGGGATGAATTTATCTTCAGTAATGTGTTCATTGTCAGATGAAGGATGGTCTCTGGGGGTAGCTGAACAGAAGCACCCAGGTGTAAGACATATGGCACCTTTGAAAGTGACAAGTAATTTGGGTCTCCTGGAACATTGTAGAGTAAGAAGAACAGGACCCAGTAATGATGGTTCTGAAGAAGAAAGAGACTGTGTGAAGGGTTGTTAATGATATCCTAAGGTGCTAAAGTTCAATAGAGTGTTCAGCCTTAAGAAGCCAAATAGGTCATCACCCCTCATGGAAACAGGTATCAATCACCCTGAGGAAGTTAAAAGTCCACTAACCCAAACCTCCCTAGGCAATAGCCCTGTTCTGTATTCATGCCTGCTTGCTATGACTCATTTTCCCATTTGATTCCAATTTAATCAATTTTACCTGAGCAAATATACTCATAATCTTATTGGTTGATCATAACTGTCCCACCTCATGCCCAACCAGTTCTCAGTGGTTGCCAGAGTATAAAGGTTAGGGGCTGCATTTGACTGCAAAAAGTTAACAAAAAGGAATGTCTGGTAGAGAAATGAAACTGTTCTATATCTTCACTGCGATAGTAGATACATGACTCTGTACTTTTGGTAAAACACAAACCTGTACACTAAAAAAAGTGAATTTTACTATATGTAATTTTTAATAGGACAAATGGCAGTTCTCAATAATAAATCAAGTGTATAGGGATCTGAGAAACCTTTTGTGTTTCTAAAATCTTTTATGCTATCTAACATTTCCATAATTGAAAGTAGCAAGGACTTTTCATAAAACTCCCACTTCACCAGATATGTGATTTTCTCAATTTTTCTCATTTGTAAATAGGATTATTATTTAGTAATTAATAATTACTTAATAATTAGTAATAGATAACTAATAATTAGCTAGAGGTAACTATTAATTATTTAGAGGTAACTAGTTAGGTTATTATAAAGAATAAACTAGTTAATATAAATAAAATCTTGAGTATAGCACCTAGAACATCAGGTATTCACTAATAGTACATTATTATTGTTTATGGTATTGTTATTTTTAGAAATCTTTTTGTTTCTTAGAAAAAAGACTTGGTTGTTATACTTAGCTTTTAGAAAAATACAGAGAAGTTACACCCTAATTCACCATACTAACCTCCTATGAACAAAGCTAGTTTTCTGAGGAATAGGGCAGAACCCATGATTATTAATAATTTCTCAGACCCAACAAAAGCTTTGGGATCCCTTATTACTAAATCCATTCTTGTTTGGGTAATTTAATTTGTGTGCTGTGTGTACACTAAGATTAAACCCAGGGCCTTATGTGCATGTTAAGCACATTTTATATCACTGAGCTACAAGCCCAAACATTGCATTTTAATCTTATAGGGCATGTCTTGCAAACTTTCACTTTCAAATATGATAGAAAAAATGTATTACATTAAAGTCCTGCATTGGCAATAAAATTTGAGATGATATATGAGAAAATTATTTTTAAGCATTTGACAATAGGAAACTCAGAACTATGAGCCCTGTAGAAGGACAACTGAGAGATGATGAAATTAGAAGTCAAGGATTTTAAATTGGCCATTATAAATATGGCTCAAAGTATTAAATATATGTTCAAAAATTAATAAAACTGTGATTTATAAGTAAAAAAAATAAGAAATCTCAAACACTAAAAATATATATATATATGGAAATCTTGGAACTAATATTTTAGTGACTATCCCCCCAAAAAAAACCATAGTGAGCCAAAGATGGTAAACGTATTAGTCAACACTTACAAGAGCTTGCAAAAGCTAGGGTAAGGCTCTTCAAAAGACTGCACATGCTCTGAATCAGATTTAACACAAGACTGAAATTTATAACACCAGCCTACCATGGCTGCCCACAAAGTCAAAGGTAGAAGAGTGCAAAAGATCTGTCCACATGATCTGAAGGAACTAGCTGAAGGCCTGGAGCCCATGGTAATGTCCCATATGAGTCCACCTCAGAAGGCTAAAGGAGTTTGCACTAGAAAGTCAAAGGGTTTGCACTAGAAACTAAAGAGAAGTTTCTTTTTTTTTTCTTTGTATTTTTGGTATGTTTGTATGTTTGTTTTGTATTTTCTGTTGTTGTTTTCAATGGTTTGTTTTTTTTCTTTTCTCATGAGTGTCAACATTATCTTTACAGGGTTTTATTTGGGGAGGGGAGGGCATTAGTACCAGAAATCAAACTCAGGACCTTGCACTCAGCACTGTGTGGCTGAACTATATTGTCAGCCCAACATTATTTTTATCTATTTTTTGTTGTTTTCTATTTTTCTTCTTGTTGTTCTTTCATTTTCTCCAGTCTTCTTCATCAATTTCCTGAGGTTTGGGTAATCTTCCTTTGTCCTTCAGCTTTGCTTCTAGTCTCTTCCTTTTCTTTTACTTTTGTATTTTTCTTCTTACCCCTCTTCAGTTTTCTCCCTGTAGGGTAACAAATCACTCTAGTGAGTGAATATTTGCTCTATATAGTTGTCTGATTTGTCTTATATCTTGTTATGTAAAATAAATCTAGTAACTATGGTTAAAGTTGGCAAACTAATAGCTACCACAATTTTTCATTTTCTAATCTGTGCTTGATGCTGTTCTTATTACTAATCATGCTACTTTAACAAAGGTAACATAGCTGTGATCAATTGATCGTCCTGTTATTCCAATTCCTAGATTGCATGGGGGTCATAAACAATACTGTACTGTGGTACCAAAGAACCGAGTGCTAGGCCAAACAGGCAGCAACATTTCATCCCTCATAAACTGGAACAGACTCAGAAGCCAAAAACCAGCCATAAGCCATATCTAAAAAGTAGCCATTTTCTAAAAAAGTTTTAATACTAGTAACAAAACTACATATTCTAAGCAATTTACAAGCATCAGTTCAGAAAACAAATTTTAAAAGTGAAAAGGAAAAAACACAGAAGCAAGACACAACACAACGCCAACCTTGTCCAAGGCAAATCAATAGGGAATTGAGGTGTAAGAACCAAAATCCTCCCAGAAGAATTTTAGGAAATGGTGGCAGTGAAAGTTAAAAAAAAAAAAAAAGTTCAATACGCTTCTTGACAAAAAAAAAGATAATTAAAGAGAAGACAACCATAATGAAGGACATGATTAGTGAATTTAAAGTAGATATAATTTTTTTAAAAAGCAGACCCTAAGAAAAACACATAAATCATGAATGCCCAAAATAGAAAAGAACTGGATTCCATAATACAGACTCAAATAGAAATGCAGGAGATTGAAAATTCTACTGAAACTATATACAGTAGAGTCAGCCAATGTGAAGAAAAAATGTCAGACCTAGAAAAAGTGCTTCTGGTTGATTATCTTCAAATGAAAGACCTCTTAAAGGGAGGAAGAAAAATGGACAGATTCCTAAAAACATATGAATTACCAAAGCTGGATCAAGAAGATGTAAAACTGCTGAATAACCCAATTTCAATTAATGAAATTGAAAATGTAATTAAATCCTTACCAACAGACAGATTCACTGTGGAATTCTACAAGAAATTCAAAGAAGATTTAATGACAACATTCCTCAAACTCTTCAACAAAATTGAAAGGGAAGCAATTCTTCCTAACTCATTCCTGGAAGCAAATATTACTCTAATACCAAAACCTGAGAGAGACCCAACCAAATAAGAGAACTATAGGCCAATCTCCCTAATGAACATAGATGCAAAAGTCTCAATAAAATATTGGCAAATATTATGCAACAAATCATCAAGAAGATTATACACCATGACCAAGTGGAATTCATCCCAGTAATGCAGGGATGGTTCAACATATGCAAATCAATGAATGTAATCCACCATATCAATAGAGCCAAAAATAAGAACCACATGATCATTTCTATAGATGCAGAAAAAGGTTTTGATAAGGTTCAACACTTACATGATAAAAACCTTACAGAAAATTGGAATAGTCTTTAACTCAATATGATAAAGGTCATCTATGAAAACCCAACAGCCGACATCATATTAAATGGCCAAAAACTGAAAGCCTTTACCCTAAAATCAGGAACAAGGCAAGGATGTCCATTATCACTGCTCCTATTCAACATAGTGCTGGAAATACTAGCCAAAGCAATTAGACAAGATAGAGAAATAAAAGGAGTAAGATAGGAAAAGAAGAAGTTAAATAATGATTTGCAGGTGACATGATACTCTACATAGAAGACCCCCAAAACTCCATTGAAAGACTCCTACTAAATAAATTCAACAATGTAGCCGGATACAAAATCAACACTCAAAAATCAATAGCATTCCTATACACCAACAACAAAATCACCAAGAGAAAAATAAGAGAAGCTACATCCTTCACACTAGCATCCAAAAAAATGAAATACTTAGGAATTAATCTAACAAAAGAAGTAACAGATCTATATGGGGGAAATTATGATACCCTGAAAAAAGAAATCAAAAAGGACCTCAGAAAATGGAAAGACATCCGTTGTTCATGGATAGGAAGAACAAACATTGTGAAAATGGCCATTCTCCAAAAGTTGTTATTCAGATTTAATGGAATCCCAATAAAAATACTACTAGCATACCTCACAGATCTAGAGAAACTACTGCTAAAATTCATATGGAACCAGAAGAGACTTAGAATAGCAAAGGCAATTCTAAACAACAACAGCAAAGCAGGAGGCATCACAATCCCTGACTTGAAGTTATACTACAAAGCTACTGTAATATAATCAGCATGGCACTGGAATAAAAACAGACCTGAAGATCAATGGAACAGATCAGAAGAAACAATTTCAACTACAAACACACTCAGCTACCTTATCTTTGATAAAGGAGCCAAACATGTTCACTGGAAGAATGATAGTCCCTTTAATAAATGGTGCTGGAAAAATTGGCTCTCCATATGCTGAAAACTAAAGCTACACCCATGCTTATCCCTATGTACTAAACTAAAGTCTAAATGGATCAAAGATCTAAATATTAAAACAGAAACACTAAATCTGTTGGAAGACAAAGTAGGTAAAAATCTTGAAGATATAAGGATAGGTAGGGAATTCATGAACAAGAATCAAACCATACATGAAATATTTCATGGAATCAATAACTGTGATCACGTCCTATTAAAGAGTTTTTCATGTTGAAAGAAATTTCCAGTATTATCAAAAGAAAACCCACAAATTGGGAAAAAACCTTAGTGAACTGTCCCTCAGACAAAGGACTTCTGTCTAGAATATATAAAGAATTTTTAAAAATCAGACCTCTGAAATTCAAAGACCCAATCCAAAAATGGGCATCTGAGATGAATACAGTTCTCAGATGAAGAAATACAAATGACAAATAAATACATGAAAAAATGTTCAGCATTATTGATCATTAGAGAAATGCAAATTAAAACCACACTGAGATTCCATCTCACTCCAGAAAGAATGGCCAGGATAAAGAAAATTATCAACCACAAATGCTGGAGAAACTGTGGAGAAAAAGAACTCTTCTGCACTGTTGGGAATGCAGACTTGTGCAACCATTGTGGAGGTCAGTCTGGAGATTCCTCAAAAAGCTGGGATTGGAAGTCCCATTTGACTCAGCTATTCCACTTCCGGGCATATTCCCAGAAGAACTGAAAACATCTTACCACAGTGATATATGTGCACCCATATATAGCAGCACAATTTGTAATAGCCAGATCTTGGAAACAACCTAAATGCCCATCAACTGAGGAATGGATAAAAAAGATGTGGCATTTTATACAATGGAGTACTACTCAGCTATAAAGAATATTTATAGGTAAATGGATGCAACTCAAGACCATATTCATAAGTGAAATACATTAAACTCACTTGTATAAATACTATACAGTCTCCCTAGTGTAAGAAATGTTAAGAGTACATAAGACACAAAATAATAAATACAGTGAAAGGATAAGAATCTGTTTAAAGGGGAAAAGATAAATACCTCAGGGAAAATGAGGAAAAAGAAAGGAAGGGAAAAGAAAAAATGCCTAAAATTATATAAACACCCTTAGGATAGCTAAGATGATGGTGCTACAAATTCTGTAAGTTCTTGGAACAAAACAGTTAGCATTCATAGGATAAGAGCAATTTTGTATATTATTGTATGGTGATCTGAGGAACTCTTGAAGATCATTATGTAAAATAACAACTCTAGTTATGCTCCTACCATGTTATTTGGAAGGTCTATATTGTCAGTGTTTTGGGCTCTTTGCTATTGTTATTTATTTGTATTTTTGTTTTGTGTTTTTCTAGGAATTTGTTTTGTTTTGTTTTGTTTTTCGCTCTAATACAGAAAGGATAGGTATACATGTAGAGACTCATACATGCATAGAATTTCTTCTAAACAGTTTATGAGAATCAATTATATAATGCATGATGAAATGAACAGCTACTTTGAAGAAAAAGAGACACTATGGTATCCAGTGCTGATTCTATAGCATCGTGTTGTGAAATCTAGCAATACTATTATTCTTTGTTCAGAATGACTTTAATCTGTTTTATATTGTTTAATTTCAACATACATGAAGGTATGGACAGCTATTTTAAAAAGAACAAGAGGCATTATGGCAGTCATTGTTGATTTCCCTATTGTCTGGTTTTGAAGGCCTATAATGACTGCATCATTCTGTTCTGGTCAATTTAATACTATTTTATTGTGTATGAATTCATTCTGTGTGAAGATATGGACAGATATTTAGAAGAAAACAAGAGACAATAAAATAGCCAGTGATGATCTGCTGTCTTACATTGAAATATGTGTTACTTACATTGTTTTCTTCTGATCTGCTTTGTTCTGTTTTGTTATGTTTAGTTTTACTCTTTAAAATAAAATTAAAAATTTAAAAAGAGAGGAAGAAGGACCATGAAAGATCAATACAATGGCTGCTAGAAGATGCAAAGAAGACTAACATAAGATTAATTGAACTCAAGAATCAGATGACAGTACAAAGGATATTTTTAAAAATGTTCACAGAAGTAATAGCAGAAAACTGTCCAAACATAGAAAAACAATTTGAGATATAGGAAAATGAGGCATGTAGAACTCTAAATAGCCAGGATCAGAAAAAAATTACACATATAATAGGCATATAATAGTCAAGATTCCAGAAATTCAACACAAGAACAGAATATTAAAAGAAGTTACAGAAAAGAAACAAATTACTTGAAAAGAAAAACTCAGTGAAATCACAGACTTCTCAACATAGACCCTTAAGTCAAGAAAAGCTTGGAGTGAAGTATTTCAAGTACTAAAGGAAAACAACCTCCAACCGATATTGATGTATCTTACAAAGTTATCTTTCAAAATTGATGGAGAAATAAAGTACTTACATGATAAAAAAAAACTGAAAAACTCATGACAATAAAACAGGCCCCCCCCCAATTTCAAAGAATATTCTAAAAAAAAGACAATAAAGACTTGTTTTATTCCAAGAATTTTAATAGCATGAATCTAACAGCCAAGGCAAGAAGTTAAACAGAAGGGAAAGAAAGAGAACCAACAGGTAAATAATATGACAAGGATAACTAAATATGTATCAGTTATAACCATAAAAGCAAATGGTCTTAACACACCATTCAAAAGAAACAGATTGGCAGAATGAATCAAGAAACAAGAGCCAACAATAAACTTCATACAAGAAACATATTTAACTCAAAACAAAATTCATAGACTGAAAGTCAAAGGATGGGAAACAGTACTCCATGCAACAGGAACCCAGAAAAAAAAAAAAACAGAGGTAGCTATTTGATTTGCATAAAAAGAGAATTTCAAGCAAAAACTGACCAGATGAGACAAACAAGATCATTACATACTTCTTTACAAAATAATCCAGGAGGGAGAGATAACAACCATAAATATATATGCACCAAATACTGATGCATCCAACTATATATAAAACAAACACTAATGGATATGAAAAATCAAATAGGCACTAATACTATTGTAATGGGGGACCTCAATACCCCACTGTCAAAAATAGATCAACTAGACAAAAAAATCAACAAACAAATGTCCTGAACTAAACCTTTGAACAAATGGACTTAGTAGATATCTGCAGTGTTCCAACAAACAGCAAAACACGTATCTTTTTCAGCAGCAAACAAGACATTCTCCAAAATAGATCATATACTCTCATAAATCATGCTTAGGTAAATGCAAAAGAACTGAAACTATCCCTTGCATACTGCCACATCATAGTGCAGTGAAACTGGAAATTAAGAGCAAAAGAAACCACAAAAACTAGAAAAATATATGGAAATTAAATAACACCCTCCCAAACAATCAATGAATCACAGATGAACTTAAAGAAGAAACTAGAAAGTTTCTGCAATTAAACAATAATGCCAATACAACATACTAGAACTTATGAGATGAAAGAAAAGCAGTTTTATAAGGGAATTTGATAGTGGTAAATTCCCAAATTAGAAAAACAGAATGAGCTCAAATAACCTAATATTGAACCTCAAATTTCTAGAGTAAAAAAAGGAAGCTAAAACCCAAAGCAAGTATGAAACAGGAAATTGTAAAAATCAGAGCAAAAATTAATGTAATGGAGACTAAAAAAATAGTAGCCAATGGATCAAAGAGTTGACTCTTTAAAAGAACACAAATAAAAACTCCCTTAGTCAATCTTACAACAAAAAAAAGGAAAGACACAAATCCTTGCAATTGGAAATATAAAGTGCAAAAATCACAAGGATCCTGCAGGAATTCAGATCATCAATATCTACTTACAAAAAAATATATATATTTTTTTTTTGCATATATATATAAATATATATATACAAATCCCTTAAATAAATATATATATACAAAATATACAAAAATACAAAAGAAGTGGACAAATTTCTAGATACATATGAATTATCAAAACTGAATCAAAAAGATATAAAAATTCTAAATAACAAAATAAGTCAATGAAATTGAATAATTAATTTTTTATTTTGAAGAGAATAAAACCAAATGAGACAAAACAGAACAGAGTCAATCAAAATGTGACTTAAGGTGCTCACTTCTGCAGCACATATACTAAAATTGGAATGATACAGAGAAGATTAGCATGGCCCCTGTGCAAGAATGACACACAAATTCGTGAAGCATTCCATATTTTTAAATCCTGGAAACAACCAAGATGCCCATCAACTGCAGAGTGGATGAAAAAGATGTGGCATTTTTATACAATGGAATGTTACTCAGCTATAAAAAAGGATGACCTTGAGGCCTTCATAGGCAAATGGAGACAACTTGAGACTATCCTCATTAGTGAAATAAATAAGAATTATATTTATAAATATCATATTGTGTCTCTAGTGTAAAAAGTAAATAAGAACTACAAGAGTAATAAAACCAAAATGTGTAATTGCTATTGTAAAAAGGAGAGGAAAAGAAAGTGCTCTAAGGGCTAAGGGATATAACTGCATGTATGTTTGAGTGTGTAAAATAGATGACCGTATTGCTGAATCTTTGTTGGATCTTTGAGCAGAACTATTTGTAGTCTGACTGTTTAAATATTTGCTATGTACCCTTTAACTTTGTAACTTGAACAACTACATCCAGGATGACAGTATGTAATTTATAAATTACTGATTTCTTACTGGGACTTTTTCTCATTCTCCTTTTTCTTTCTTTCTTTTAGAATTCTGTATTGCTGCTACCCTTTTTTCTGTTTAAATAAAATTTTTAAAATGTATAATTGCTATTGTAAAAAAAGAGGAAATAGGAAGCACTATAAAAGATATAGCTGCATGTATGTTTAGATGTGTGGGATTGATAACCATATTTCTAGGTTCTTGTTGGATTGTTGAACAGATCTGTTTGCACTCTCACTGCTTTAGTGTCCACTTTGTGTGCTTTGATTTTGTAACTTGAATAACTATTTCTAAAAGAACAATATGTAATGTATCAACTAGTGGTTTCTTACTGTTTATCTTCTTTTCTTGAAATTCTGTAATATTTCTACCTTTTTCCTGTTTTTTTTTCTCTTTAAATTAAAAAAAAATGACTTAAGGATGAACATGATACATGACTTAAAAACAAAATACAGAGCTACCTGTATGCTGCTCTGGTAAGTGGTTGTGTCTCGGTAAGCTGCGGCCGCCCAAGGGCAAGAACATATCAGTATTTCCTGAGATCCTTGACTTGCCATGTTGGACCCTGGTGTGCTGGGGAAACAGGCAGCTGCCAGTCAGCCGCTCTGGTAAGTGGCTGTGGCTTGGCAAGCCGTGGCCGCCCCAGGGCAAGAACATATCAGCATTTCCTAAGATCTGCGACATGCCATGTTGGACCTTGGGGAGCTGGGAAAACGGGCAGCCAGTTCACCCCTCTGGTGGATGGCTGTGAGCCTACTGGGGTGAATCAAACATCCATATCCCTCCCCCCCAGCAAGTGAGAGCCAGAGATCTGGGCATGTCTTGTGAGTTTCACTATATGCGATACAGCAAATAAGGGAGATTTTCTTCTGCCATCTCTTTGAGGGCAAATATTTTTATCTCTGTTTTGCTCTGTTTTGATCAATGGTATTGCTCTATTTAATATTCTGTTCTTGTAATTTTGGTATTTCCTTCCATGTTGCTCTGCCTGATTGAAGGAACAACTATTATGAAGAGAACCAGATGTACTATTGTGCCTATTGCTGTAGTCCAGGTGGCCTGCTGTGAGGTTCTGTGCCAATGTCACTGCACTGCCTTAGTTGGCTATGTCCTGCCTTGTTCTGCTGTATTTTACTATCTTCAAAATAAAATAAATAAATTAAATAAAAATAATAATAAATAAGCAAAAATTTTAAAAAAGTAAATAACAGCAAAACAGATCAACAAGGTACTGAGCAACCTGAAACATGATATAACTAAACAGATAATGGACTTAAAAAGCAGGTGCTCTAAAGGATATAACTGCATGTATATTTAAGAGTGTAGGAATGATAATTATGTTGCTAAGTTTTTGTTGGATCAGAGAACTGAGCTCTGCACTGCTAGGAGCAGTGCAATAACAGAGCTCTTGCAGCTTCATTTTTGAATGTCCACTTTGTATGCTTTGATTTTGTAACTTGAACAACCACATCCAGGAAGACAATATGTAATGTATCAACTAGTGATTTCTTACTGTTCATTTTTTTAAATTCTGTATTGTTCCTGCCCTTTTTTTTCTGTTTTGTTTTATTTTTCCCCTTCTTTAAATAAAATTTAAAAAAATAAAATAAAAATAAATACAAGGAGATCAGCAATGGCTACCATAATGCTTCTTGTTATCTTCAAAAGAATTGCCCACATCATCAGGCATAGTAAAATCAAACAAAATAGCACAGAATAAAACCAATAAAAACAATCAATGGAGACATTATAGGACTTTAAAAGAAGATCATGGGGCAACCCGCTTGGGACCCCCTTCTGTCTCTCTTAAGACAGAAGCTTTCTTTCCCTCAATAAATATATTCTACTCTTCATCTCTGTTGTTCCTAAAATTCATTCTTTGATTTTAGAGAACACCTATTTTAGGTGATTTTAGGTCAGGCGTTTCATTCACCTATATCATTTGGAGGTCATCCACTGAGATCATGGAACAGAGGATCAAGCATCTCACTTGGCGTAGACCATGCTCCCCCAAGGGTTCAGAGATAGTCCACATCTTTTTGGACAAGTGCTTTCCCATGGCTTGGCATGTTTTGAGTTTTCCCAGGTCACAGTCTTGCAATATGTGGATGACATGCTGTTATGTGCCCCCTTGAAAGAGCTCTGTAGCCAAGGTACATGAGCTCTGCTAAACTTTCTAGCAGACAGAGGTTACAAGGTCTCTAAATCTAAGGTACAACTTTGTTGTCTTGAGGTAAAATATTTAAGCCTCATTATATCCAAAGGGATCCGAAGGCTAGGAAAGGAAAAAATTAAAGCCATTCTTCCTTCTCACAGCCCAAAACTCTAAAACAGTTAAGGGGATTCCTAGGAGTTACAGGCTTTTGCTGCCTTTGGATACCTGGATATGAGGAAATTGCATGACCCCTCTATCAACAAAGAGACCCAAAAGGTGGATACCCATATCTTATTCTGGGAACCTGATTTACAAGCAGCTTTCCAGAAGCTTAAGCAAGCACTTCTGAGTGCTCACACCCTGAGTCTACCACAGAGTACCATTTCAATTTATATGTAGATGAGAGGCAAGGCATGGCTTTGGGAGTGCTCACACAAGATCGAGGACCTGCTAAACAGCCTATAGGGTATCTGAGCCATGAATTAGATATTGTAGCTATGGAATGGCCTGCTTGTGTCAGAGCCCTGGCAGCCATGGCTCTCTTATTGCCAGAGGCAACCAAGCTGACTTTAGGCAAAGATCTGATCATATATACACCCCACAGTGTGGCAGGACTCCTTTCTTCTGAGGGAAGTCTATGGCTATCTGATAACAGACTTCTTAAATACCAGGCTCTACTTCTAGAAGGAACAGCCATTCAAATAAAGACCTGTTCTTCCTTAAATCCCACTACCTTCTTGCCAGAACAGGAGGAAGAAATTGAGAATGATAAACATGACTGTGAACAGAGAAACCGATGCCTTATTAAGAGATGTCACCTCATTGGCTAAATTTCAACAAACTCTTCAAGAGCTAACAGAAGCTCAGCCTACAGAAAAAGGAAATCTTATATTTCACCCTTGAGATTTAGTACTGGTAAAATCTCCTCTTTTATTATCTCCTTCCCTAGGACCAACTTGGGAAGGGCCTTACACTGTGATCCTATCAACTCCTCCTGCAGTCAAGACAACAGGCCTAAACTCCTGAATACATCACACCAGAACTAGGGAACCAGAAACTGTCACCAGTGAACAACCACCCACAAACTCCTGTGAACCCATAGAAGACTTAAGATTCCTCTTCAGAAAAAAAGACAAAGACTTCAGATAAACTTAAAGCTCTACACATACCCAAGATGAAAATGCTTGGTGTCTACCAAGGGCCTCTAAATAGGATCTTTGCGGAAGTACCTCTGACTGCCATTTAAACACTGTGATCCTGTTCAGCCTAAAGCAGCTAGATCGGTCTTCTGCCCCTTTCCCCTCACAGCAGTTCTGGTTACTTCTTCAGAGGGGGGAATGTTACAGGCAGCTGAGCCAGTTGGAAATATTATAGGTAGTTGGATAAGGCTAGGTCCTCGAAGAAACTGGTACAGAGGACCAGATGTCTGATGACCTTGGAAGAGACACACACCTTTTGCTGCAGGCCAGATCTCAAGACAAATGCAAGCACACCTTTAAGTATAATCCTTACAGATTAAGTCTGGATCATTTTATGCCCACTTTGCAAATTCTCCTGATCCATTCTGCTTGTGTTTCTTTTTATTGGTGAATTGAGGCCATCTATATTAGTGATTATGGCCAACCTTCTCTGCCTCATCTCTGCCATGCTATTTTTCTGCCATTGGTTGTCTAATTTTCCCCTTCATTTCATTGTCTGCCCCACTCAGTGAGCCCCCTCTGCCACTGTTCCTGAAAACATGGTCTTTTTTTCTCTCTCTCTTTCTTGAATGTCCTTCAGTGTTTTTTGTAGGGTTGGTTTGGTGGTCATGAATTCCTTCAGTTGTTCTTTGTCATGGAAGCATCTTGTTTCTCCATTAATTTTGAAATATAGTTTTGCAGGGTACAACAATCTGGGTTGGAGGTTATTTGCTTTCAGGATTTGGAATACTTCACACCAACCTCTTCTCGATTTAATGATTTGTGTTGAGAAGTTTTTTTGTGATCTGTTCCTTTATAGGTGATCTGTTTCTTTTCTCTGACAGCTTTTAATATTCTGTTCTTGTGTTGAATTTCTGGGATCTTGATTATTATATGTCTGGGTATAGATTTATTTTGGTTATGGTTGGCTAGAGTTCTGTATGCCTCATATATCTGAATATCATTTCCTTTTCCTATGCTTGGGAAGTTTTCTTTAATTATTTCTGTAAATAGCCTTTGTATTTCATTTGTGTTGACCCCTGATTTTTCACTCACATTTATTATTCTTAAATTATACTTCTTCATGTCATCTTGTAGCCTTTGTTACTTCCTGGTTCCTTGTTATTTTTAAGAGATCTTACCTTTCATGATCACAAGTGGCAAACCTGTCTTCAAAAAACCTGTCTTAAAAGTCTATCTTTAGTTTCTTTCAAGCAGTTTTGCCAGCTTTCAATGGAGTTTTTAATTTCCTGGCAATCTCTTTGAATCTGTCTCATGTATTCTGTCTTTCTTATATTCTTCATTCAAGATTTCCTTCATTTTCCTATACTCCTCTATTCTTCCATCTGTGTCTTCTTTAGAGGTGCTTAGCAATTCTTTTATTGTTTTTCACTTCTTCTTCTACCTGATATAGTATTTCTGTACTAATTTCTTTTATAGCCTCATGAAGTTGTTTCTTTATTTCAGTTGCTGTTGCTTCAGAAAGTTCAGGTGTGTGACTCCCAATCTCCTCTGTGTTTACATCTCCTGGACCAGAACTGCTTGGGTTGGAGCCCAGAGACTGCCTTTTGATTCTTCCTCCTGTCATGTTTCTGGTTTCTTCTGGACAAGTGGGTAATCGGGTCTCTGGCACTTCCTGTGTTGACTACAATTTCTTTAAAGTGAGACCATTTGCTTTTTCTAGCCCATGCTGGCTAGGGATATCTGATGGTGACCACTGGGTGTACTGGTTTAGGGCCATCTGCCACTTTACCCAGCCTGCTTTGGCTCACTGTTGGCTGGTGGAGTGCAAGCAGGGGCAGGGCAGGCTACCACCTCCCTCCTGAGCTGGTTAACAGCAGGGAGCCCCCAACACATAGAGTACATGCATGGGGTGGAGCTAGTTGGAGATAGATTTAGGGAAACCTCTTCCATGGCTGTAAGAATGTGCACAGGGGCAGGACTCAGTCCAAGCAATTTCCACCAGTCTGCTCTGAGTCAGGAGTGGCTGGAGGAAGCCAGCTGCAGTTCTGGTTCCTGGCTTATCCTGCCCACCTCCAAAATGGCTCCCAGCCAATCATCCTCTCCTGTGGGAGGACTGAGTCCTCTACACTCACCACCAGCCAGTACAGTTCTCCACGTCCACCGCTCCCCTCTGCCACCACATCTCTTTGCAGAGGCCTTCGGGTTTGCCAGCCATCACCTTCACTGTGACTGTGCATCCCCAGGTTTCAACAGTTCCTCTCACAGGATGGGCCCAGCTCTGGGTGAAAGCGCCACCACCTACCACCTTCTTCTGTTTAAGTTTTTCTTTTTTTACTCTCTCACTTTAGGTTCTGCCCAGGTTGAGGAGACCCACTTCCTTCCTTCTTGTCTTCCCCACGATGCTATATTCCAGCATCTGGATTATTTCTCTCAGAGAGGCTGTTTGCTCTGCTACTTACAGTTCTGCCATCTTCCTGGAACCCAGAATTAATTTTTTTAAAAAAAAGTACAAATGAAGAAAAGCCCAGGTTCCAATGGATTCGCTGTTTAATTCTACAAGAATTCTAAAGATCTAATGCCACTACACCCCACACTCTATAATGAAATTGAAATGCTCACAGAATTATTCCTGGAAGCAAACGTTATCCTAATACCAAAACAAGAGAAGGATCCAAGCAAAAAATACAGAACTATAGGCTAATATCCTTAGTGAACACATTTGCAAAAATCCTCAATGTAATATGCAAAAAGAGTGCAACAAAGCATCAAAAGATTATATACCATGGCCAAGTGAGAATTTTCCCAGGTGTGCTATTAATTATGTTAGTTCTTAGAACAAAACAACATTCAGAGGATTAGATCAATTTTGCATGCTTATATCTGGAATCTGAGTAACTCTTTTGAGATAACTATACAAAATAATAACCTTAGTTATATTTCTACCACCTTGTTTTGAAAGCTTATACTGTCCTTGCTTTGGGCTCTTTGATATTTTTATTTGTCTCTTTTGTTTCTTGTTTTTCTCGTAATTTATTTTGGTATTGTTTTTCCCTCTAATACAAAGAGGATATATGTGCATGTATAAACTTATACAAGCCTAGAGCTTCTCCTAAAGAGTTTATAAGAATTGATTTTATTTCATGTGATGCTATGAACAGCTACTTTGAAGAAAATGAGACATTATGGTAGCCATTGCTGATTTTCTGCCATCTTGTTGTGAAGTCCTGTAATGCTTTTGTTCTTTGTTTTGATTGATTTTAGTCTGTCTTGTATTATTTAATTTCAATATGTCTGAAGGTATGGACAGCTATTTTGAAGAAACAAGAGATATCATGATAATCATTGTTAATTTTCCTATTGTCTGGTTTTGAAGGCATATAATGCTTTCATTCTTCTGTTTTGATTGGTTTTATACTATTTTGTCTTGTTTGAATTCATTATTTGTGAAGATATGGCCAACTATTTTGAAGAAAACAAGAGACATTATTGTAGCCACTGTTGATTTCCTGTTGTCTTGCTCTGAAATCCTGTGTTGCTCACATTATTTTGTTCTGATCTGCTTTGTTCTGTTTTGTTTTGTTTTGTTCCATTCTCTTTAAAATAAAGTAAAAATTTTAAAAAGACTTATCCCAGGGATACAGGGATGGTTCAACATATGCAAATCAATAAATGTAACACATCATATTAAAAGAAAAAATATAAAAGCTACATGGTTGTCTTAATAGATGCAGAAAAAGCATTTGACAAAGTCCAACACTCATTCATGACAAAAACTCTACAGAATAGTGGAATAGAAGGTCTTTGTCTCAGTCTGATAAAAGCCATCTATGACAAACAAATAGCCAACATGATACTAAATTATCTAACCTGAAAGCTTTCACTGTAAAATCAGGAACAATATAAGCATGCCCACTATCATCACTCCTGTTCAATATATTTCTGGAAACATTAACCATAACAATTAGACAAGAGAAAGAAACAAAATGAATATGGATAAGAAAAGAACAAGTTAAATTATCATTATTTACTGATGACATTTTAATATAAGAACCCAAAACTTCCACCAAAAGACTTCTACAATTAATGGTCAAATTCAGTAGCATAGCTAGATAAAAAGTCAAAACTTAAAAATCAATAGCCTTCCTCTACACAAATAACAAACTCACTGAGACAGAAACTAAAAAAACCACACGCCTTTTATAATAGCATCAAGAAAAAAAACTAGGAATCATCTAATTAAGGAAGGGAAAGACCTATACATTAAAAATTACAGTGCTCTAAAAAGGGAGATCAAAGGGGATATCAGAAAATAGAAAGATACTTCTTGCTCTTGGGCAGGAAAAACCAATATAGTGAATATGGCCATACTTCCAAAATTGTTGTACAGATTTAACGCAATTCCAATCAAAACACCAATAGCATACCTCTCAGAACTAGACAAAACAATCTTAAAATTCATATGGAACTAGAAGAGACCTAGACTAGCAAAAGCAATTCTGGACAAGAGCAAAGCAAGTTGCATTGCAATAACTGATTTGAAATTATACTACAAGCCTACCATGATAAAAACAGATAGTGTTTTGTTTTTTTTTTGGTACAAAAGAACAGATCTGAGGATCACTGGAACAGAATAGAGGATAGAGAGAAAACTCCAACAAAACTCAGCTACCTTATCTTTGCCAAATCAGCCAAACACCTTCACTACATAAGGTATTGATTTTTTAATAAATGGTACTAAAAAAAAATGGCTTTGCACATGTCAAAAATTCAGCCTAGAACCATATCTCTCACCATACACTCAACTAAAATTAAAATGGATCAAAGATCTGAACATTAAAACAATGTGCTAAAAAATAAAATAAGGGAGCTGAACAAGAAAGCAACAAGTCCTCCCTCCTGGTAAGTGGTGGCTCGAGTGAGTAACAGGCACGTCAGGAAGAGAACCAGTCAGCATCTCCCATGAGCCTAATGGTTCACAGGCTGAGAGTCAAATGTCCCATCCCTGCCAACTCCCCATTTAGCAACTGGATGGTGTCACGGACAGCTGAAGTTGATAGCAACTAAGGCACATAAAGTAACTAAATTCTTGTATTGTTGGGTTGATTATGCTGATCTGAGGCCAGAAGTCTGAGCACCTCTTGGGAAGATTACCATATGCAATGTAGCAAATATGGGGGATTTCCTTCTATCTTCTCTTTGAAGGTAAATATTGTTTTCACTGTTTTGTTTTGTTCTGATCAGCTGTCTTGCTCTTTTCAATATTCTTTTTTGGTCAGTTTTATAATGTTCTGTTTTTGGCTTGATTTTGCTATACTTAATGGAATGTATAACTATTTGTGAAGATAACAAGATATACTATGGAATCTATTACTGTTGTCCCAGTATTCTGCTCTGAAGTTCTGTACCTATTTCACTTCATTGTTTCTATTGGCTTTGTTCTGTTTTTTTGTTTTGTTTTGTTTTGTGTTTTTTTGCTGTATTTTACCACCTTCAAAATAAAAAAAAGAATTATAGAAAAATAAAAAAATAAAAATAAAAAATAAAATAGGAAAAACTCTTGAAGACATAGATATAGGCAGACTTTATGAACAAAACCCCAATTGCACAAGAAACATTACAAATAATCAAAAACTGGGATCGCATAATATTTAAAAAAAAAAACCTTTTGCACTGAAGAAAAAAAAACAAAATCAACAGAGTCAAGGGACAACCCACAGAATGGGAAAAAATTTTACCAGCTACTCCTCAGAAAAAGGACTAATATCTAGAATATATAAAAAACTCAAACATAGCCCTAAATTTAAAAACCCAATCCAAAAGTGGCAAAAAAAAATGATGAAGAAGTACAACTAGAAAATAAATATATGAAAAATGTTAACATCACTGGTCATTCAACAAATGCAAATTAAACCAGGTATGGTGGCACACACCTGTAATCCCAGCACTTGGGAGGCTGAGGCAAGAGGATCATTGTGAGTTCAAAACTAGCCTAGGCTACAAAGTGAGCTCAAGGCCAGTCTGAACTGCATAGCAAGACCCTGTCTCAAAAAGAAAAAAAAAGGCAAATTAAAAGAACATTGAAATTTCATCTCACTCCAGAAAGAATAGCTATCATCAAGAGGTCAACCAATAACAAATTCTGGTGGAACTGTGGGAGAAAGGAATACTTCTCCACTCTTGGTGGGAATGTGAAGTGGAAATTTCCACTATGGAAATCAGTATAGAGATTCCTCAAACAACTAAAACTAGACGTTCCATTTGACCCAGCTGTTCCCCTTTTAGATATCATCCCAATAGAGTAAAGAGTGTCATGCAACAGTGACATATGCACACTTGTGCTTATAGCTCCTATGCCCTCAACAGATAAATAGATAAAATGTGGTATTTGTCCACAATGGAGTACTATACTGTCATAAATAAGGATAAATGAGATAATTTTAGGTAAATGGATACCTCTCTAGACCATAATAAAGTGAAATGAATCAGACACACAAGTTTAAATATCACATTGTAGATTGCAAGATGGCTGACTGAGTGGCGGCACTATAAGAGAGCTTCTCTGAGGAAAAAAATAATAATAACAACTCAGATGCTGGAATCTGGCAACATGGAGAAAGCCAGACAAAAGAAGAGGAATTCCCATGACCCAGGAAGAAACTGAGGAAAAAGAAAAAGAAAAAAGAAAGAAGAAAAAGAAACATGGACAGAGGGCTGGAGCTGGGCAAGCCCCGATCGCTGTACTGGCATGTCTTAAAGTCAGGTGACTCACAATTGAGCTGAGATTGCGGCCCTGCCAAGAGCGGGGGTTGGTGATCTCCAGACCCTGGGCTGGAGGAGGCACTGAGACAGGGATTGGAAACTGCCAGTCGAGCTGAGTGAACTTTGGTGAGTGATGGGAACTGGAATCCCCAAGCTGGGTGGACTGGCTGGGTGCCATTTTGGAGTTGGGCAGGGCCAGCTTGAATCAGGGCCCTAGGCAGTGGCTGCTGATGACTCCTAGTCCAAAGCAGATTGGTGGATTCTGCTCTGGCTGGGCCATGCCCCTAGTTGAAACCCAATAGCCAGAGACGAGGCTTTCCTGGGCCAGTGGCATCCCCAGGGAACATATAAACCTGTTGAAGCATTAACTAGTTGACTGGTGTAGGGGGAGGAGCCTGCTCTCAGCGTGCAACTCACAGATCCGCTGCAGACTGAGTGGCAATACTTCCCTAGCAAGTGCACTGAAGAAAAACTGTAAGCAAAATGAAAGGCCCAGAGACCTCCACCACCCCCCTGTCTGAAGGGGGCCAAAAACATGACAAGACAGAGAAAGAGCAAAAAGTCCCCAACTGCGGAACCAGGGAAAGTGAGTTCAACAGAGGTAAATGCAGAGGAGGTTGAGAGCAGCAAACTTGTAATGTCAGAGACAGCCTCATCGGAAATAAAGAAATACATCCGTGACCTCATCATCGAATTTAAATCTGAAATTCTAACTCAGGTGAAGCAAGATATAAGAAGACTAATAGAAGAAGTCCTGGGTAATCCTCAAGTAGACACAAATGAAAGAATAGAGGAACGCAGAGAAAGGAGAGAAGCCTTTGATGAAGAATATAAACAAAACCTAGAATATATGAAACAGATCCAAAGACAATATCAGGAAATTAAAAACTCCATTGAAAGCTGGCAAAACCTTTTAAGAGAAACTAAAGACAAACTTTCAAAACTTGAAGAAAGATTTGCAAAGTATGATTGTAAAAGGAAGGATCTCTTAAAAACAACAAGGAACCAGGAAGCAACGATACAAAAGCTAGAAGATGACAAGAGGATTTATAACCTAAGAATAAAATATGTGAATGAAGATGCAGCAACAAATACAAATGAAATAAAAAGTCTATTCACAGAAATAATTAAGGAAAACTTCCCAAACATAGGTAACGGAATTGAAGTTCAGATAAATGAGGCATATAGAACTCCAGCCAGCTACAACCAAAGCAGATCTACACCCAGACATATAATAATCAGGATCCCAGAAATCCATCACAAGAACAGAATATTAAAAGCAGTCAGAGAAAATAAACAGATTACCTATAAAGGAAAACTCATCAAAATCACAGCAGACTTCTCAATGCAAACCATCAAATCACGAAGAGCTTGGAGTGAAATATTGCAGGCCCTGAAAGAAAATAACCTCCAACCCAGAATGATGTACCCTGAAAAACTGTCTCTCGAAATTAATGGAAAGACAAGATATTTCCACAACAAAGAGGAACTGGGGGAGTTTGTGACCACCAATCCGACCCTGCAAAGAATACTGAAGGACATTCTAGAGAGAGAGAAGAAAACCACCAGGGTTCCAGGAATAATGGCAAAAAGGCCTCAAAGAAAGGGGCAGACAGTGGAATGAAGGAGAAAAGTAAATAAATAACAACAGAAAAATAGCAGGGCAGAGATGAAACAGAGAAGATTGATTATATCACTGTTTTATCTTGACTGATTTTATTTGAATCTGGTATGAATGAGAGTGTTGAGTCTGAGAGTAGGGGCAACTACTCTGAAAATGACAGGATTCAATAGGATACCCAATCTGGTTTGATTGTTACCTGCCTTTGAAGTCCTATAATGTCTCCAATGTTTAGATTTTATTAATAGTGTAAAGCAATGCTAAGTTCATATTATATTTGACGATATAGACAATTTTATTGAAAATAACTAAAGACATCATAGTGACTACCATAGATCACCTAGTGTTGTGTTTTTGTATGTTCTTTTCATTTTGTGTTTCTCTAGGAATTTGTATTGTTGGCTTGTTTTGATTTGTTTCTCCCTCTAATACAGAAAAGCTAGGTATATGTGTAGAGACTTATACATGTGTAGAACTTCTAAGTAGTTTATGAGAATGGATTATAGTTATTGTAAAGGGAAAAAAAGGAAAAGAGAATATTCTAAAGGATATAACTGCATGTATTTTTGAGTGTGTGGAATTAATAACCATGTTGCTAAAGTTTTAGTTGGATGGATGAGCAAAACTGACTGCAGTCTCACTGTTTGGATATCCACTTTGTGGACTGTAGTTTTGTAACTTGAACAACTGCATCTAAGAGGAAAGTATATAATTATCAACTAGTAATTTTTACTGGTTACTATTTTGGGGTTTTTTTGTTTTTTCTTTGTTTTGTTTTGTTTTGTTTTTGAGATTTTGTATGGTTTCTACCCTCTTTCCATTTCAAAATTTTTTCTTTAAATAAAACAATTTTTTAAAAAAGCAATAGGAGGAAAAGAAAGTGCTCTAAAAGAGATAACTGTATATATACTTAAGTGTGTAGGAATGATGACCATGTTACTAAGTTTTTGTTGGTTGGGTGAACAGAACTGTTTGCAGCCTCACTGTTTGAATGTCTACTTTATATGCTTTAATTTTGTAACTTGAACAACTATATCCAAGAAGACAATATGTAATGTATCAAATAGTGATTTCTTACTGTTTAATTTTTTTTTTTGAAATTCTGTATTGTTTCTACCCTTTTTTCTGTTTTGCTTCCCCCCTCTTTAAATAAAATTAAAAAATAAAATAAAATAAATATCGCATTGTTCTCCTGTAATGGGAAATGCAAGGGTTAAATAGGGTACATAATGGAGGGTAGATATTGAGAAGTAGGAAGAACATGTTCCAATAGGAAGGGGAACCAGGGAGGGGAAGGGTAAATAGAAGAAATGAAAAATGAAAGAAAGAGAATGGAAGTAAAAACTGAAAACAATACTTTTGTAGATGGGGGAGATAAGAAGAGTTGAAAGGAAGGGAGGGAAATGAGAAAAAAATGAATTGAGATATGTAGAGGTACAAATTCCCATTGATGAATGTGATCATTACATATGGCAAATTTGTACTAGTTTTTTTAAAAATAAGTTTTAAGAAATTGAAATAGAGCATGATTCCATTTATATGAAATGCTGGAAGGGGCAAAAACTACAGTGATGAAAGTCAGATAATGATTAACTTAAGCAGAGGGTGAAAGGGCTGACTGCAGAGGAGTTTGAGGAACTTTCTAGAATAAAAAGAGCTATATCTTGATTGGGATGGTGGTTCTATGGGTGCACACTTTTATTGAACTGCAAACTTAACACTTATGCATTTCACTAAACTATAATTCTATAACCTCACAAGGTTGAATTTTTAAAGGACATTTGGATAATCTTTTAAAGTAGAAAATTTATCTCCATCGTCATTGTGTGATGTCTTTCAGCAAAAAAAAAAAATTATAGGGAACAAGTTCATTATGGCTCACACAGTTACTCAAATGAGTGTCTAACCATTTACATTATAGGTACATGACTAAATGCCTACTAAACTAAGCCCTTATTATCTCTGACTCATGACTGCAGAAGAAACTGTGACTTGAGTTCTCATCTGTCTAAGCACTCTCAGTAACCTTTCTTTTTATCAATTCCTGAGGTATCTGTGTTTATTTTATAAACTAGTTTTACCCTTCAATATCTTGGTTGCTGAAAACGTTAGGGACTCATTTCGTACAAAATCTGCCCCAGTCTCATAGCAGGAATAAATGGTTATAATCTGGCTATATAGCGAGATGATGTTACTGTTTTTCAGATATGTTATCCTCATTATCTTCCCCTGCTCAACGAACCTCTTAGAAACTCTTCTGAAAACACCAGTGACTAAGAAACTAGACTTTTCTTTCCTTGCATTATTCCTATTTTAAGTGGAAAACTGATGGACAAAAGTGAGCTATCATGACAATAGGAAATAGGGAGATCTTTTGCAAAAGAGAAGGGGACCGAGAGATGGAAGGAGAGAGAGGGAAGAGAAGGAAAGAGAATTAAAAAAGAATTCAGATGTGTTATGTACACATACCAACTCTCCACGAGCACCGTAATTACTAAATTCCACAAGCATATATTAATAAAAATAAAATATGAAAAAATAAAACTAAAACTGAAAAAAATGTTAAGTGAGCTATCATAAACTAAGGGCACTCTACACATGTGAAGACAAATGCCTCCATTTATTGTAAAATCTTCCTCACTGATTTGGAATTTTCTAAAGAACAGCAGGTCAGAAGTCTGAGTGAGATTATCTGGATTCCTGCATGGAGTTTTACAAAGTAAAACTCAAGTGTTAACCGGGCTCAGTTCTTCCCTGGAGCTCTAGGAAATAATTTGCTTCCAAGTTTACTAGCTGTTGGTATAATTCAACTCCTTGTAGATATTAAGACTAAGATCCCATTTCTTTTCTGACGTCTAGAAACTACCTGCATCCTTGGGATCCTGGTTCCCTTTCTCCATCCTCAAAGCCAGTGACTGTGGATTGAATCCTTCTCTGGCTTAGAATCTCTCCAATTTCCTCTTCTGCCATCAGCCAGAGTAAACTGCCTACTTTCAAAGGACCTATGGCAGTAGGTCAAGCCACCTGCACAGTTTCCCTATTTAAAGGTCACCTGGTTAGTAACTTTAATTAGTCTTCAAAGTCACTTCTGCCAAATAATGTAACACCATCAGGGGAGTAACACCAAGGGCAGAGATCATGGGGCCAATGCCATTACTATCCCATTGCTAGAGTCTGTCCGCAGTCTTTGTGTCCTCAGATATCACTCACTCAAATACTTTAAAGATGTCCTTAAAAAGAAAATGCTGCTGGTCAGTGATTCAGAGCCTACTTTTCAGACTGCAATAATTGAAACCAGAAGATAACTAAAAATACTAGATGTGAGGTTTAAATGACTGTTTAAATCCCTGGAGTCCAGGGAAGGGAGAGGTCAGTATGTATTGCAGACTTTCTAAAATTCATAGAATTTAGGGAGGTCAGGGCATGCATAACAAGAGACAGGAATAAAAGGCCAATAGCTAAAGCAGTGAGGAAACCCACTTGATAGCCTTGTGGGGAACAATGAAAGATCAAGTTAAATAGGCAAAGCAAATTGAAAGTAAAGAATGCCTTGTATAGCAGGGCAAGAGTTTACTTTTGATTCAACAGGCCACACTGAGCCTTTGAAAAACATTTTTAGGCTTCTCTAAGAGGATGAAAAATGGTTAAAAATTTTTGCACTGGTGAGAAAAGCAAGATTAGAGAAAGAATAATGAGAAAATGAATACAGGATATGAATTACATTATAGAATCTAACTAGTGGAAATCTTCCTACCTTAGCCTCCTGAATGTTAGGAGTACAGACACACACCACCACATCTGGCTCAAATGATGTATTTTAAATGTTCTTTGAATACACATAAGAAGTTATACCAGAGAAAATTGTTCTCCCAAAGATGTGTAATCTTTCTTAAATGTCTTCAAGAGCCTGAAAGATTTTTTTTAAAAAAGAGTTCTAGAAGAGTTACTTCTTAGGAACACAAAGAAGAGATAGCCTTTTTTAAAGCAAATGGAAAACATTTTCAGCCAATTTGGAAAGGCAGGCTCTCAGTGAGCAGGTTACCTCTAAGACAAATGGGAGCTGGAAAAGAGCAGTTCACCTCTCTTGAAAAGAGTAGTCAACAAGTGTCCATGAAAGCCAGTAAGGAGGTTCTATGCAACTACAGTCCCGCAAGATCGACATCTGGCAGCAAATAGGAACATGGATTAAGATAGAGTATGATGAACTGGTAAAATAAACTATGATTTCAAACCTGACCACCAAATCAATCAACCTAAGGAATCCAGTATTTTTTCACATTCTAAAATGTGTCGAAACAAAAAGGTATTGTACTGCTCAATAAGAAACACATGCTGAATACAACTATTAAATTCAAAATCTTGTCATTTAAAAAAAATGATATCCACACCTAAGATAACAAAACGTTATTGTAGTTTTTGCAAAGTGGAGCCAGTACTTGTTGTCGAACCTTTCACTTTCCAGGAATTATAGCTTCCACTGAGTACCTAACCTTTTACCATTACAGGTTCAGATGCTCCAAAGTGTAAGGTAGGAGCTTAATTTGTGGTCGTGTTGCTTCTCATGTAGGCACTTCCAGAGACTGTGCTGCAGGGTGAAGAGCAGCAGGCTGACTCCTGTGTGCCAGAAAGAATAATGCTAATCCAAGAAGGGGTTCTTTTTTGGTAACTTTAAAATAATTAAAGCTTTTAATCATTATAATATTTGTAATTGCATCTCTTAAAATTTATCAATATATATGAATCTCCTGATCAATGCTTAATATTATAGCTAATATATGAAATGGAGATAGTATACCATCCATTAGATCAATAATTATGTATAAAAGATTTTATAGATTCTGAAAACAGACTGTAAGATTGCTCAAAAAATTTCATCTTGTAACTTTTATGTATCTACTGTATGACATTATGCCTATAGTTAATAATACTGTATAAAACACATGAGGATTTAAGAGAAAAGATCTCACATCCTTCAACCCCTCCACTCTGCCTTAGTTACAAAAACTTTGTCTTCATTTTTTCCTTCTTTTCTCACTTTTTTCTTTTTCCTTTCTTCCTTTCTCCCTACCCCTTCCCTAGTTTCCCTTCCCATTTGAACATTTCCTTCTTATTTCACTATATGTATTATATATTTTGGTCTTCATTTGTACTTTTGGTTTCTTACACCATATGAACAATGTGATATTTGCACATAGTGTCCAATTTATTTAACTTAAGAGTGTATGGTCCCAAGAGGCATCCATTTAGTTAGAAATGTCTCAAGTTTATCTTTCTTTATGGCAGAGTAGTACTCCATTATATGAAAAAAATCACATCTTCTTTATTCATTCATTGGTTGGTGGGCACTTGGATTGTTTCCAAGATTTAGCCATTACACAGTGTACTGCTATAAACATAAGTGTCTATATATCACTGTGGTGTGGTATGATGCTTGTAATTCTTTTGGGAAAATACAAGGAAGGGAAATAGCTGGACCAAATGGAAGTTCTAGTCCTTGTTTGTTTGTTTGTTTGTTTGTTTGGAGGAAGAGGAAGGAGGCAACTGATTTCCACAGTGGTTGCACCAGTCTATATTCCCACCAACAGTGGAGAAGGGTTTCGTTTTTTTCCCAACAGCTCAAACATTATTTTTTTATTTGTTGCTTTCATGATAATAGCCAACCTTTCTGGAATGATATGGAATCTCAGTGCTGTTTTAATTTGTATTTCTCAAATGAATAGTGATGCTGAACATTTTCTCATATGTTTATTTCTCATTTCTAATTCTTCACCAAAAAAAGTGTCTATTTATATCAGATGCAAATTTTTGGATGAGTTCTTTAAATTTGGGGTATGATTTTTTTTTTAGCTTTTATATATAATCTAGATAGTAGCACTTCGTCTGAGGAACAACTGGCAAACATTTCTCCCACAATGAAGATTGTTTCTTCACTCTGGTGGTGGTTTCTCTTGCTATGCAAAAACTTTTTAATAATATGAGATCCCAGTTGTTGGTTTGTTATGATAGTTCCTGCACAATTGAGGTTTCATTCATAAAGTCTTGCCTACACCAATGTCTTCAAGAGTTCTACCTAATCTCTCTTCCAGTAGATTTAATGTTTCTGTTTTAATATTTAGGCGTTCTATCCATTTCAATTTTAATGTAGTGCATGGTGAATTATATGGGTCTAGTTTTAGTCTTCAGCATGTGAAAGCCAGTTTTTCCAGCACCATTTAGTGAAGTGGCTATTTTTTCCCTGTAAAGATGTTTGGCACCTTTGTCAAAGATAAGGTGGCTAAGTATGTCTGGAGTTGTTTCTGCATCTTCTAACCCATTTCATTGATCTTTGAATTTGGTTTTTCTTTTTTGTTGCTGTTGTTTTGGTTTTTTTTTTTTAATAGCATACTGTTTTTAATCACAGTAGCTTTGTAGTATAATTTCAAATCAGGGGTCATGATGTCCCCTGCTTTGTCTTTGTTTCCCGTAATTACCTTGCTCTTCTAGATCTCTTCTGGTTCCAGCTGGGTGTTTTGTTTTGTTTTGCTTTGCTTTGCTTTGTTTAATTATAGATGGGATCACAGTCAGGAAGATTATTTTTGCTCTTATTGTAAATGCCAAATGAATTTTAGAATTGTTTTCTCTAATCTGGTGAGACATGATGTTGGAATTTGATTGGGATTGCATTGGATCTGCATGAAAATTTTGGAAATATGGCTGTTTTCAATATATTGAATCTTCCTAACCAGGAACAAGGGATATCTCCATTTTCTGATTTCTTCAATCTCCTTTTTCAGAGTAGTGCAGTTTTCAATGTAGAGATCTTTTGCTTCTTTTGTTAGATTAATTCCTAGGTATTTCATTTTTTGAATGCTACTATGAAAAGTGTTGTTTGTCTTAATTTCTCTCTCAGTGAGTTTGTTATTTGTGTATGGGAAAGCTATTGACTTCTGAGTTCTGACTATATATCCAGCTATGGTGGTTATGACTGATATGTATTGCCTTATCCTTATGTTAATTTCCCATTGTTGGCTCTCTTTTGTCCCTATTTGTTTTCCTTGACTGGTGGATTCATTCTGTTGGGGTTCATGGTGTTGTGATTTTTATTATCTTTCTAGAATGTCCTTCAAAACATTTTGGAGTGCTGGTTTGGTATTCACAAATTTGCTCAGGTGTTCTTTGTCATGGAAAAATTTCTGCAACAATTTTGAAAGATGGTTTTGCATGCTATATCAATGTAGGTTGAAGACTTTTCTTTTAGTGCTTGAAATACTTCAAACTCTCCTCGATCTGAAAGTTTCTGTTGAGAAGTCTGCTGTGATTCTGATGGGATTTATAGGTGATTTCATTTTTGTTTATTTGTTTGGTTGGTTTCTGTAACAGCTTTTAATTTTCTGTTCTTGTGTTGAACTTCTGGAATTTGAGTATTATATGCCTGCTGTAGATTTCTTTTGATCATGGCTAATTGGAGCCTGCATATCTCACTTATCTTTATGTCACATTCTTTTTCCCTACCAGGGAAGTTTCCTGCCATGATATCTGTGGACAGATATTTTATGTCATTTGAGGTATCTCCTGTTTTTTTTTAACTGATTCCAATCAATCTTATGCTATTCTCACTATTTTTAAGAAATCTTTCTTTTCATGATCCCTAACCACAGTCCTATCTTCTATATCTGAGATTCTGTCCTCATATTGCTCGTTCTCCTGTATATACTTTCAATGGAATTTTTAATATACTGGATATCTATTTGAATCTGTTTTGTGAATTTCATTTCTTTCTTGTTGGGTGTTCATGGTTCCCATAATTTTCCTGAACACTCACAAGAACAGTGGGAAAAAAGCAAGAAAAGAGAGAATGAAAAATGAAAAGAAAAAATGTTCACTTCAAGGTGTGTCTCTGCTGTCATTGACTGACAATGTGGACAGAGTCCAGAATCATATTGATTAGTGCTAGAAAACCAGCAGTAGCTTATGGAAGGGTAGAGGACAATCCCATCAAGTCTACCCCTTTATTCCCTCTGAAGTTCTGGCTGGTTTCTGACTGGGAAGCTAGAACCAGACCCTTTCAGCCCACAGCAGTCTGTGTGAGTCCTGCCAATTAGAACTTTGCTGGGAGCTGATAGATGGAGGCAGCAATTGCTCTGAGTTCTGAGTTTGGTTGCTCTTCTCCAAAATGGCTCCCAGCCAATTGCCCTCTCATACAGGACATCTGAACTCAAATAACTCACTGGCCACTGCAGTGTACTGCATTCACTGCTCCATTCCACTGGTACATTTTTCTATGGAGGCCTCTGGAGTGACCAGCTGTCACCATGCATCTGCAGATTCAAGCTTCCCTGCCCACATAGTGAGTCTGAGCTTGGGGAGAAAGTGTAGCTTGTCATCTACTCCTTCGTTGCAGTTTGTTTCTTCACTCTCCCGTTGGGCTTCAATTCTCACTTCAGGTCCTTCTTGGATCCCAGGGACCCATTTCTCTCCTTGTCTTCACATGGCTATATTCCAGCGTCTGGACACCAAATCTCAGAGAGGCTCTTTCTTTGCAGCTCACCATTCTGCCACCTTCCTGCAAGTCTCTCTTATTCATTTTTAAGAGAAATAATGGTTGCATAAAACATTAGAAATCCCCCTGTCCTGATATTGAGGATTAAATGATGGACTCCAAAATGATATATCCACATGGAAATCTTCAGATCTTGTGAATTTGACCATATTTGGATAAAGACTAGTCAGGTATGTGATTAAAAACCTTGAGATAAAGTAATCCTGGATTATTTAGGTAAGCCTAAATCCAGTGACAAGTTTCCCTATAAAAGATGCACAAAGGAGAGACACAGGAAGAAAAGAAGGAAGCAGAGATTCTAGTTATACTGTCATGAGCCAAGGAACACCTGGAATCACCAGAAGCTGGAATAGGTGAGAAAGTGATCTCCCTTAAGAGTCTTTGGAGAGAGTATGGTCTTGCTAACACCCTGATTTTGGAATTATGGCTTCAGGATCTGTAAGAGAATAAATTTTTCTTAAGAAAAAAGTTTGTGGTTACTTTTTTTACTCAATCCCAGCAGATTAATACACCCAGGGAACTTAAAAACCATAATGATCTTAGAAAAGTATCTTCTGAAACCATAAAAACAAACTAGAGAGCTCATGATTTCATTTTCAAAACCAGTGTCTATGCCCCAGGATCTAGTGTGCCTAACACTGCCAGCATCCATCAGTTGCTACTTCATCCCCTTGGCCATTCCAGCAACCCATTCTGTCATTACCAAAACACTGCCCAGCCACATAACTACTTCTTGAGGTCTACATTTTCAAATTAATTTGGCCTAAACTGTACAGTAGAATCATTTTTACATACGCCAACTAGAAGCCCTTAAAACTGGAAGTTCTGATTTGTGGAGAGGGGTCTAGAAAGCCTGAAGTTCTTTCTCAACATAATACCTAGAAGAATGTGACCAGAGGTAAAACACAAGATAAAATTTATTAACAGCAATTCTGAATTCTTAACCAAACTACATTGATCACCTGTTCCTACAAAATACTGTGCCTTGCTTCTTGCTATTTTCTCTCTTTTTAAATTTTTTTTATCTAGAGAAAAAAAATGAAACAGAAAGAAGGTAAAAATAATACAAAATTTCAAAAAAATAAAAACAAAAACCAGTAAGAAATCACTAGTTGACAATTACATATTTTCCTCCTAGAAGTAGTTGTTCACGTTACAAAAGTAAAGCATACAAAGTAGACATTTTAACAGTGAGACTGCAATCAGCTCTGTTCATCTATCCAACAAAAAACTTAGTATTATGGTCATCTATCCCACACACTCAAACATACTTGCAGTTATATCCTCTAGAATACTTTCCTTTCCTCTCTCTTTTTTTACAATAAGTATAATTAATTCTTGTAAACTGTTTAGAAGTTCTATACATGTATAAGTCTCTACATGCATACCTAGCCTTTCTGTGTTAGAGGGAAAAACAAACCAAAACAAATCAACAATAAAAATTCCTAGAGAAACACGAAATGAGAAGGACATATAAAGCCACAATACTAGGTGATCTACGGTTGTCACCATGATATTTCCTGTTATTTTCAATAACATTGTGTATATCATCAGGCATAGTACAATTAAACTTAGTAGCACTATTAATAAAAACCTAACATTAGAGACATTATAGGACTTCAAAGGCAGTTAATCAAACCACAATGGGTATCCTATTGAATCCTGCTATTCCCAGAGTAGTTGCACCTACTCCCAGACTTGACACCCTCAAGCATACCAGATTCAAATAAAATCAGTCAAGACAAAACAGCAATATAGCCAATCTTCTCTGCCTCATCTCTGCTATGCTAATTTTCTATCTTTGTTGTTTACTTTTCTCCTTCATTCCACTGCCTGCCCCTTTCATTGAGGCCTTTCTGCCATTGTTCCTGGAATCCTGATGATTTTCTTCTCTCTCTCTAGAATGACCTTCAGTATTCTTTGCAGGGTTGGATTGGTGGTCACAAACTCCCCCAGTTCCTCTTTGTCATGGAAATATCTTGTCTCTCCATTAATTTTGAGAGACAGTTTTGCAGGGTACATCATTCTGGGTTGGAGGTTATTTTCTTTCAGGGCTTGCAATATTTCACTCCAAGCTCTTTTTGATTTGATAGTTTGCATTGAGAAGTCCGCTGTGATTTTGATGAGTTTTCCTTTATAGGCAATCTGTTTTTCTCTGACTGCTTTTAATATTCTGTTCTTGTGATGGATTTCTGGGATCCTATTATATGTCTGGGTGTAGATCTGTTTTGGTCGCAGCTGGCTGGAGTTCTGTATGCCTCATATATCTGAACATCACTTCCTATGCTTAGGAAGTTTTCCTTAATTATTTCTGTGAATAGACTTTTTATTTCATTTGTATTTATCCCTGCTTCTTTATTCACATTTTTTATTCTTAAATTATAAATCCTCTTATCCTCTTCTAGCCTTTGTGTTGTTACTTCCTGGTTACTTGTGATTTTTAAGAGATCCTTCCTTTCGCAATCATACATTGCAAACCTATCTTCAAGTTTTAAAAGCCTGTCTTTAGTTTCTTTTGAAAAGTTTTGCCAGCTTTCAATGGAGTTTTTAATTTCCTGATATTCTCTTTGGATCTGTTTCATGTATTCTAGATTTCAGTTATATTCTTCATCAAAGGCTTCTCTCCTTTCGGTTCCTCCACTCTTCCATTTGTGCCTTCTTGAGGAATACCAGCATTTCCCTTATTAATCTTATATCTTGCTTCACCTGAGTTAGAATTTCAGTTTTAAATTCACCGATGAGGTCACAGAAGTATTTCTTTATTTCCAATGAGGCCATGCATGTCTGCTGCCCTCAATCTCCTCTGTACTCACCCCTCGCTTATTTTCCCTGTCAGTGGTTGAAGGCCTTTTGCTGTTTCTCTGTCTTGTCATGCTTCTGGTTACTTTCAGAGGTGAATGGTGGAGGTGTCCGGACTTTAAAGTACTGCCTTAAGTCTCTCTGTAGCTTACTGGCTAGGGCAGTGCGGCCCTTCCCTGTCTGCTGTTGATCTGTGAGGTGCAGGCAGGGGTGGCGGTGGGTATTTTCTCTTTCATTCATCTGCCAATCAACACTTCTGAAGCTCTAGATCAAATTCTCCACCTTAAATTCTCCCTAATTAGACAGATATTTCCATATACATCCCTCTTCTGAATCTCCATACTTTTTCCTCTTATGGTACTTAATACTCTAATAAAATGTGTCTAGCATATAAGCATCCCAAGACTAAGAAATCTTGTCTTTGCCTAATGTTATCTATCACACATCTTTATGTGCAACACACACACCCACACACACACACACACACACAAATTGCTAGGCACTTACTCGATTAATTATGAGAGAATCTGGATTTAAGAGACACCATATAAGCTCAGCTGGGAAAAGTTCAATATACAGCTATATTCAATAGGGCATGTCATTTCTATTGTTCTGTTTATCATCATGTTATATTTGCAAAACAAATTAACTCTTAAAATTTCATTTAAATAAAAAAACTTACTAGACAGCACAGAAACTAAATCAAGAGATTCTTAGTCTAGGAGTCAAGATCTAGGGACTGTGAAGTCCATGATGTTGAATGCCACATGTGCATATACACTATATGAGGTGTAATCACAATATACAGTGAATGCACAAATTTTTAAAAATTTATTACAGGAAAAGACACATTATCACTAATCCCTCTCAAAATATTCCCCTTGACTTTGAACACTTTTTTTTCACCATTCTTAACACTTCCTGGATATTCCAGAATTCCTCTTTTGTGCTTTTACAAGCTGTGACCAAAAATTCAGTAACTGCTATTGCTGAATACCATCCAGAGGAAAAAAGTAAGTTTGTAAAAATACAGGTGTCTTCATCCACCTTATTCACCAGACCAGGCATTCTTAGACTTCTGGCTCTTCACCGAAGTCAAAATGACCCAAAAAAGTAAATGTTTTGAACCAATTTCAGGATATTAAGGCAGCCATGCGAGTGCAACTAAAGGCACTCAACAAACTGATTCAGAAAGTGGCAGGAATGATCCATTATATTAGAAGTAAAGAGTTATTTCAAAGGGAGTTAATTGCAATATTGTTGGAGACTGAGCAGTACAGGGTTAAGTTGCTGAACTTAACCTCTGGCTGTGTTGGAAAAGAGCACATGCACCATGCTCTTAAGTCAAGATAACACCACAGCTGAGGCAGCTGAGGACAGGGCTGCTGACACCCCCACTGCTAAGCAACAAAGCTGCCAACCTTAAGAGATATAGGATGGCTCCCTTAACTGGCAAGATTTACTGTTTGGAAAAGTCTCTCAACTCACTCCTAAGGTTCTGCTCAGTTCCTGTGCTTGCCTCAGTATCCCTTTCCTTTGTTTGAAAATCAAATAAATATCAGTTGCCCAGAGAAGGTCTTTGTTTAACCCCCAGGGAATCTCAAATTCTGTAAGAGGATTTTTGACCTTCCTGGAGCCTTAAAAATCGTATCACTTGTCCCTTCTAAGCCATTCACCGCCCACTCATTTAGGAGATTGGGGTAAGTCTAAGACCCCAGTACAATCTGTCTCTTACTGTAATAAATTTTTAAACATTCCCTGATTTTATCATACTTCATATGATAAAAGCATATATGCTTATACAGAAGTGCCTTGGTTCACAAACTTGACTCTTCCCAATTCTGGTCACAAACCAAGTTAGACAAGAGCAAAATCAAATTCAATGCTTAAGGGTAATGTTGACCTTATGGGGAAATTTGATTCAGCTCTTGTCCAGTTGTTTGCAACCAGAATCATGGAAAGAATAGAGTTCATGAACCAGCCTACCAGTTGCATGTTTTTCTAGGGAAAGAATTCATTACTTTCATCAGATTCTCAACAGCAATTTTTAAGTAGTAACCATAATGTGTGTGTAGTAACTATAATGGCTGATGCTAAAATATGGATTTGTTTGTTCATACAAATCAAAATGGTATGTATTGAAAGAACCTCATTTACTACTGCTCCCAGATTCTCTCTCAGGATGATACTGGTAATCTCTAAATTATTTTTCCTATGGTTGCTGCTCCTTAGTTTTTTAGTGAATAAACTTCTTCCTGATCAACAGTATAAACTAAACATCCATGGTATTTTCAAATCTTAACAAATCTCTAATGAACTTAGCAAGTAGCTTTGATGTTAAATCTTATATACCTTTCCAAAACATGTTGTCAAAAAATACAAATTAAAATATATTAGGTACAACTCATGAGTGTATTCATTATGCATGGCAAACACGTATTAACAAAATATGTATATGTATGTATGTATATATATATATATATATATATATATATATATATATATATATGCAATTTCAAAGTATTTGCCATTAATAATTTTTCTACCTAGAGAAATAAAAGGCACAAAAAAAGAAAATGCCAATCCTTATGACAAATTTGTGTAACAAGGTTTAAACTAACCATGAGTTTTACCACTGTGACTTAACTGTTTTTCACCTCTCATATTCCCACATACCAAAAACTATACTTTTGTCCACAAGACACACTAGGTTGGGTTGAAGAACGTTATCAATCCAAAGAGTATCTTTATCTTTTTAAAAACTACTTAGCTACAAAAATAGTAAGTTAATCACTTATAAGACATCATTTTTAAAAAATATTTTTAATTAATCATATTTATTACAAACAATTAGTGTGCAATAAAAGCCAAATACATTCCTTGGGGCATACCAGAGGTAAGCAAAATGATGTTAACAGAATTAACATTTTACAAATAAAACATTTTAAATGGTAATATAAACAACATGAAACATTTACCGTTAATTGACCACAGAAAATAGGAAGATCTGCTTCAATATAAAGATAAACAAAATTTCAAAAGAACTTATAATTTCTAGAAGGTAAGCAAGTCATAAAAGTCTGCTTCAAAAGCATGGAATAATCTACAAGTGATGTGTCTCATTTCAACACATGAGAAGAAGCATATTTACAATTCAAATATACCAGTAGTTCTTTCAGCTAACTAGGGACAACGTCCCCATTTGCCTTATCTATGAAGATTTTAGTTGAGTGATTACATAATACTTCCTTTAAAGGTGTACAATTTTAAAAAGTAGTGACAATTACTTATTCTTTTCTATTTATTGCTTTATACATTTCAATGTCCATGTTACTGACCACATATGTACAATATTGTTAAAAAAACAAAAGTAATACTTTATACAGTTTGCAAAGGTCAAATCCTAACCACAGATATCTTTCATCCAGTCCAATGACTAGAAACTTGTCAGTGCTAGTAACTGCCAGGTATTGTATTAGGCCAAAAGAAGCCTAAAGCATATATCCAGATTAATTTTTTCTTTTTCAAAAGCTTTCATTTTTCTTAAAGAAACATTCACAATTCTTCTGCTTTACAACTGGCAATAACTCCATGAGCAATGCCTTACACCACAAATCAAAGTCTTTTCCTACCCAAACACTACTGTTAATTTAAGGATTTTACCACTCATATCAAATTCAAATGTCTAGATCCCAAATACCTGGGTATGAAATATGCAAATCTGCCAAAAGAAATTAGACATTTTTCTTTTCTTTAATATAACCCACTATATAATAGTGAACTAAATATGTTTGTTTCATAGAAACAACTTACATTTGCCAGTACAAGGCAAATGGTCTATGTACAGATACATGAGGACTGCCTAACTGACAGTGAGTGTTGCCAAACAGGCTCCAAATTAGAGCTAATACGGTGCTGCTCTCTGCTGAATGGACTTTCCCTTCAGGATACGTCGGATCTGGAAGAGAAACAAACAGGATTTGTGAGACTGGTTGAAGGGACTGTTGCATCACTAGGAACTGCTCCTAGAGCCTTTACACTGAGCTACATCCCCAGCTGTTTTCTAAGTTTTAAGACAGAGTCTTCCTAAGTTGCCTAGGCTGGGCTTGAACTTAGGATCCTCTTGCCTAAGCCTCCTAGATGGAAGGATTTCAGGCATATGCAATAATGCCAAGCTTGTGAGGTTTATTTCTGAGGGTCAAAGTGATACATTTCCTTCTGAGTTTCATTCCTTTCCTATACACAGCAGTGCCTCATTTCACAAGCTTAATTTATTTCATGATTTTTGGAAAACATGGCCACATTTATATATAAGTCTATGCATGTTTGTTACCTGATACAGAGTTTGTAAACAAAAATGACATGTTGCCAAATGCTATACTCTATACCACTCCTCCCTAAATTGTAAACATATGAAAAATATGCATGATACTCATCAAGGTTTAAAAGACTTTTCAAAATTATCACAACTCCATTTAAAAGCTAATTTCAGGTCTCCAATAATGATCATTGAGTGAAAGACAGTAAAATTTTTCACTCAAAATCATATGAAGTTGAAAATCTCCAATTACTTACTTAAATAAGGCCTATATTCCCTTCCTAATCTATTGTCATTTGTAAGAACATTTATGTAAGAAAGTAATAATAGCGTATTGATTTTATGGCCAAGTCTGACGATTTTTTATTCTCTTTCTCTCAGACTACAACAGACTAACACAGAAAATTTAGAAAAACAGGATTTGGGTAAATGATAGCTGCTAGAAACAAGCACATCCAGTAAATACAGGCTGATAATAAAGGCAAAGGAAAAGATTCTCTCCCCGCAACACACAATAACGAAGAGGGGAATAACACAAGGATATTCACTGCAGAGACAAATGGGCCTCCACACCTCAATAATCCCTGGGAGCACAGTTTTATTGCTACACAACACAAACCCAAAAGCAGAAGCGAACACTGGGCCTACAACTGCCATCTGTTAGTTAATGAAGACTTCTGTCCTTGGAACCTCCATATCAATTTTCTGACAATTTACTACAAACTATTCAGTGGTAAACTACCAAGAAATTTAAGTTGTAGAGAGCTTTACAAGCAGGAATTGCTATAACATTATGGTCATAATGACAGGAATCAAAGAAAAGGCTTAACTGCATCCCATATATTTTGTTAACTAATAATTTAATGACCAAACTCACAGACATTCTGATTTCCCCTCACCCCAGGAAAAGATTTCCATCAAAAAATTTTAACTTCTTAAAGCTTAAATTCTTATTATCTAGAATGTTCACATGAAGCTGTTCAATCCTCAAGGACAACACATAACTACATTTGATTAGTAAAGCATAATTTTGTTTAAGGTATAAAACACTTCTAGCCAGGCATGGTGACACATGCCTATAATCCCAGCATTTAAGAGGATGAGGCAGAAGGACTGCATGAATTTGAAATCAGCCTGAGCCATATAAGGAAATTCAAGGCCAGCCTGCACTCCATAGTGAGATCTTATCTCAAAACAAAATAAAACTACTTCTAGGTTCCAAATTACATTTATAGCCTTTGTATTTCTTGTGCAGTATTAGTTTGTACAGTACATAGAAATAATTTTAACAGCTGATGTTCACTGAGTATTTACAATGTGCCTAGAAATTTTGTAAACATTCTCTAGATAGCAACTCATCTCATATCCACAAGATCTGAAGCTTCACAGCACACCAAGATTCTTTCTGCGGTATCTGCAGGAGCCTCATTTAGTACCTTCACTTTCATCAGCTTCCAAACCTTAAACGGTTCTGACTGTACTCTAGTTTGAAACCAAGTTTGTCCAATGAAGAGGAAAATAAAGACTACCTGGGTCCATAGATAAAGCCCCAATTTTCTTACACTTCCCTTGGAAACAAAGTAACTCCAAAGTGCTACAATAACCACTGTGAGAGTCAGACACTGACAGCCCCTCTGCAGACACCAGGGGTCTTCATCCCACACAGCCTCTGGCCTTCTGCTTCAGACCAGAGCACCTATGGTGCTTCCTCTCCAGGCTGTGACCCTCACCTGTTCTCCTACAGGGCCATCAGGCACCAAATGCACAGGCTGCTCATTCTCCAAGTTACGGGTACTTGGGTCTGCGCCCTTCCTCATCAACAGGCGGACGGCATCCAACTGTGTAACCCGGTACTGCAGGCTGGCAGCAACGTGGAGGGCGGTGTTTCCATTGTAAGCCTAAAGACACAGAAATTAAACAGTGCATGTCAGGAAGGGAGACTTTCATGAAAGGAACCCACGCTTAAAGAAGGGATAATGAAGATCATGCCCAGGCGGAGCTATTAAAACTTTCCAAAAATACCTTTGCATTCACAAAAGACAGGCAACTGGGCAGCTCCAAAAAGAGGCGGATGAGTTCCAGATTCGCTTCTTCAGCTGCCAAATGCAGGGCTGTACGGCCACTTTTTCGATCCTTGTCAAAGTTAAGAAAAGATATAAAATGCCAATTCAGATTCCATGGTTTAGAATATACTTCTCACCCTGTCTCTCAACTGTCTGAATCAGCCTTAGAAACTTACTTTGCATGCTTCCTTCTCCACAAAGCCTTCCTGAAGCCCAAATTAAATAGACTCTTATTCCTCTGAAACTCCCTATTAATTTTTTTTTCTTGGCTCTTACTTATCACAGGTTATTTTATATACATGGTGGCCATAAAATGTAAAGACATAAAATAATACTTTCTTATTGAATACAACATCAGTAAGCCATTTATTATGACTGCCCTGTGTTTTCACAGTTGGCAGTTACTATATAGAGCTATAATAAACTATAGCTCTATTAGACAGGAAACTCCCCAAGGGCCCAAATAGTTTATGATATAGACATTCCCACTAACATTGTGCTTTGGGCCATAGGAGATACTAAGTCCCAAATTTCAAAAGAAAAAAATATTTTCCAGTTCAAAAACATATTAAGTCCAAATTATACAACAAAGAATCCTTACAAAAAGTAGTATCTGTCAGCATGTGAAAATAGAAGTCAAAATGACATCAGTTGGAACATTTTCTTTTTCTTTCAAAGAAAGACTAATTTATTCACAGTTAAATGATTGTGTTGGATAAAAATTTATAAATTACAAGCAAATCAAGACAGCAGATTAAAGGTTCTTTTAAAATTTATACTTTTTCACTACTTGTACACTGCTATTCACTATTAAATTAAAAACAAGAAAAAAAGAGTTTTATCTGTACTTAGGAGTGAGGTCTTTTACTATAATCTACCTCATCCTCCAACCTCTTCTGTGAATTTACCTTTGCTTCTACTAATGCTCCCATTTGAATCAGACACTTAATGGTGTCAACCAGACTCTTATTCTTCAGTAAAAGCTCCTGAACTTCAGGTGAGTGAGGCTGTTGGTTTCTCTGGAGTTCATGCACCACAGCATTGTGAGCCAGGACTGCACAATGGAGAGGAGTCAAGCCTAGGAGAAGAAATAATAAAGGATCATCAATCCATTCTTCTGGTCATTCTACAAGAGCAAATCTTGAGGATGATGGTCTCTCACTTTACCTATAAATGGGCTCCACAAAAACTAGTAAGGCAATCTAAATATGCCTTCTGCTGGGTTTAGTGCTATTTTTACATATAGAACACCCTTCTTCCTTTTTAATATGATACTTAATGCTGTAAGATCATACAGGCCTCACTTTCCAAACGGTGCATATCCAACTAAGCTAGTTGCTTACCATCATAGTTAGTTGCCTCAAGATCCACAAACTGATTGCTCCTCACTGCTCCCTTCTGAATTGCCTGCAGATTTTTAGAACAGACAACCATCAGCTAAAGACAAGGTACAGAGATACTTATCTCCTAGTACCCCAAGAAAAGAATACATCAACTTAAAACACATTATTGCAACACACAAGATGCACACAACTAGTAATAGCCAAGCCCTGTCCCTTGGGACCTGGATATTGGAAGCCTGGTTTACTGTCTCGTACCTGAAGCACCTGGGAGTGGCCCTTCTCAGCACAGACATGCAGAGGCGTTCGTCCCCAGTAGTCTGTGGTGTTCACCTGGGCCCCAAGGTTCACCAGATCCTGCACGATGAGATGCTGATTGGCAGCCACTGCAACCTGAAAGGCACTCTGTGGATATTCAAAGAAAAACATTTTCATAAACATATAACATCACCATAACAAACAATATGAAACTAAACTCCCCAAGGAAAATAAATCCTACCAATAAGCAATCCTATACTGTAAGACAAGGAAATTAAAATAAGCATAGAAGTGGCTTACTTATACATGGTCTTGGTCAAATAATACAAAGTTAACAATAATAACTTCAAGGTCGATGGTAGCAAAAAGTCAGTATCTCAAAGTTAATATTAACTAAGTCTCTCTTGATCTTTAGCACTGACATAACCTACACATGACACTGGGCATTATTCACTTCACCAGTACCACACCTTTGCCATTTCAGACTCACCTGTCCATTGTGCTCTTTAATATCCAGCATGTGAAGCGCATGCATCTTTCTTGCAAGAACATAAGAAAGTGCTCTTCTCCCTTGGGCAACAGCAATATGGAGAAACCTGGGGAACAAGGAAAGGAAAAGAAATGAATTACTTAGCTTCACAAAGTTTATCTTTTAAAAAATTCTTCTGCAGTCCTTTTTTGACATATATTGGTGTACTCAAATGAAATCACAGAGCTAGTTTGTCTTTTCTGCTAGACTGATAATATATATGAACTGGAGGAGTTAAGAGAAAGAAAAATAAATGCCAAACACCACGCTGTTTATTATTGTTTTAATACCCATAAATACCATAAAAATCCCATTAGGGAGGTATTATCATTTACACATAAAAAAATAGAGGCATAGAGATTTTAATAACTTGCACAAGGTCATAAAGACAGCAAAACAGATTAGGATTCAGTCTACAAATCAACATACAGTTTAAGCTTAGTCATGACCTATTTGCTTCTGCTCTATAGACACTATCACCTAAAAGCAACTTTTCAAAGACATACATATTTTCTATAACTTAAAACAAGTAATATTTTTAGTCAAAAAACAAAAGGAAGACCTTTTGTTGAAATATTAACTAGTACTGAATAGCATTTCTACCTACACTAGTCAGCTTGTTTAGCCAAACACTGAGGTTTAACTTGGCAGACTCTAAACAACTTCAGTGCCCACTAGGCTCAACATGTGTGTCTTATTAAATTAACATGAAATGAAAAGATATTTACGTGTCACCATCTGCATCCTTTGAAAGAAACTGGTCCTGGGAAATATTCGCCAACTTGTTTTCTTCTTGCTCTACTTGCCATTGAAAAAATGACTTCCCTAACTGAGTGGTGGTCATCTGATTTCCAATGATGTTTGGGAAAGGCAGTGAAGCATTCACAGAGACAGAGCCTGTATCCTGTGCCCCCGTGGCCTCACAGGCACTGTTTGGCATCATGCTGAAGTTCTGCAGGTGAGTGTCACTGTGTTGCTGGACACTGGGGGAAGTCTGAATGGGAACAGCAATGTTCTCAGACTCCCCATGACCACTTAAGAGAGATGTAAAGCTTTGGTTTGGGCAGAGCTGTGGTTGTTGACTATCAAAGAGATTTGATTCATAGTTGGACTGGGAAGCTCTAAAATAAGGACTGTATTCCAGAGACGGGTTGTGGGTATAATGCTGCTGCTGCTGGTCTACATTCTGGCTCTGTGGAGAATACTGGTACATGGAAGCATGGTTCATCACTTGTGGAGAGCCGCTGACTTGGAATCCTTGATACTTCTGAGGTGAAGAAAAGACCTGTCCTCCATGGAAGTCCTGACACTGCTCTCTGGGGGAGCTCTGAGGTACCACAGAGCTCATCCAGCTAACCTGGACTGTGTTCAGGGAAACTGAGCTACATTCATTCTTAATATTTATAATGTTCTGAAGCAGATCACCACTGCTGTCTGGTTTAGTTTCACTGTGATGAACATCTTCCATGCTCTCTCCAGGTGTTGGTGTTTGAGGTGGGGTCTGAAAAGAAATAAAAAGCAATCTGCATTTGACTTCCTTCTAAAATTATTCTAGGGGCTGTGGGTATGCAGCTCAGTGGTAGAGCACTTGCTCTATTTGTTCAATCCCTAGCACCAAAATATAAATAAAATTTTAAAATACTAAGATTATTCCAGAAATGATATCTGAAGGGTATTCAGAGGGAAACAGAGAGATACTCACCAAAAACTGGGTATGTAATGAGGCTGGTCTTTTGCAAGTTGGTCCATCAGACTGAAAATCAACTCCTTTCCTTTTCCTACTGTATGATACCGTGTTCTTCAGTTCTGCATGCAAGAAAGGGATATGAAATCTATGATCACTTTATCCATAATAGCACTAAATCATTTTATTCTAAAGTGCCAATAAAATTTTGAATAGAAGTGACTCTTACCTGTGAACTGCTCGGTGTTCACACTTTGTGTCTATAAGAAAAAATTTTTCAATTTAGTGTACATAAAATGCTTTTCTACCTTAAAATACACCAATACTTATTCTACTACCCTTTATAGCACACTGTAAATCTCTGATTTAGCTATTCAACCAATATCTATTTTCTATTTCACTTAGTACCTTTCAACATTCCCATTTTCATTTTCACCTCAGTTCAACTCAGTCAAGATGAAATTAGTAAGACCATTTGCTCTATCCCTTTCAAGTTAAAATATTCCATTTTAATTGAGCCCTAATTATTTCCTTGCCCCTAAATTTTTTTCTCTTATTCATTCATTGTATTGTCTGCCTGGCACTGGGCTGACAAGAACACAGCAGAGAGCAAAACAAATACAGTCTCTCTTATGCACTTTGCCTTCTATGAAGAACTGCAAGAAACTTACTGGACCTGACAAGACTTATTTCCTCCCAAACCCAACTCAAAAACAAATAAATAAAAGTGCCACCTTAAAATCATCCACAGCTTGGCCAGAAGCCTTCTGTTTGTGACTTCGGATGTGCAGCAAGAGTTCCTTCACTGAGTTCTTCACACGAACACCTTGAAAGGGTCCTCTCTGTTGCCTGCCAACCCCCATATAGGGCTCAACTGTTCAAGAGAAAACAAAACATATGCCAATCACATCTCTTCACAACACAACGCTCCCTAACTCCCAAAGCTGTCTAGCGTTTATTGTCCCTAAGCAACAGGCTGCACAGTCTTGACCACTCCAGTTAACTGTCTGTGTTAATACCAAGCTCTACTCAACAGTGGTTGCCTGATAGCTTTTCCCACCAGGCATCCTCAAGAATTAAAGCTCAGTCTGGTCAGAGATTCCCCAATCCAACAGATAAACTCAAACTAATTGCCTGAGTCTCTCATACCTATCCACCTCATAACACAGGATCAAAGATTTTGTCAATCAGAATCTTATACATTTATAAATTACTCATTTATAATTATTCTTGACACTGGAAAAAGGGAAAAGGAGAAATGTGTTTCATTTTACACTAATTTAAACTTTATTAATCCCACTCACCTAAGAAAGCACAAAACAACATCCTCCAAAAATCTCAATGTACCAAAGCATAACAATTAACAGTATCTTACATATATTCTCAGTATTTTATTCAATTTAACTGTGCTAAGAAAGCTACTTAAAGTCACTGATTTTAAACATATTTCTACATACATACAAAGGATTTCCCCTCATTCACTGTTTTTAGAATTGCTTCTAAAGGCCCCCTAAATAAAAAAGGAAGTATCTGTTTCACATTTAAACTTAACACACTTCTCAATTCAGTACACAAGTACACTACTCCACTTCTATGACTATGTATGACTATATCACAACCCCTTGGAATATGTGTTGAACTCTGAGATTCAAAAACGTCAAGCAATGAGTAATTTTGCCACTGTGCCAAAAGCGGAAAAAATTAAAGATGAGACAAAAAAACAGTGCATAATTTGAACATCTGCATTACGAACACATGAGATAAACAGCTCTGTGATGGGGGCAGAGAAATGATTAGTACGTCTTAGGTTTAAGTTTAGGGATGTCAAGCATTATCTGAATTTTGAGACTCAAACACAATAGTGCTCCGGAATGACAGCAGTTGAAAATAAATCACAAGGAGAAAAAAAAAAAAATGCAGTTTCAGGAATCCCTCATATTTCTGTATAGCAAACTAAGACCTAGCAAAATAATTTCTTCCAGATGAAGTCCAAAGACCCTAAAGGACCTCAGAAAAACTCAATTCACAAACACACACTTTCTAGATTCCCTGCATTCCTAACACAATGTACTGTTAAAATCACTTTTTAGATCATTTTAAAATTTATAAATTTATTTAAAATAACTTTTAAAATAAAAGACAACCAAAACTCAAGTGGTTAGCACTGGGGAACATCGGAAGAGATGATCTCTAAAAACCATACCATGGAGACTCCCCAACACTTGAGATTATCTAGGCGTTAAGTCTACCCACAGCGGCATCCTGTTTTCGCCATAATTATGCAACTCGGTTCATTAAGAAATTTATCAACTTGCGACCAGAAACAGAAACCATTATACCTTTCTTTGCCAGATACAGTTTAGCCATGCTAACACAGTAAAATCGAGGCTGCAAACTATCTGGGCATACTTGAGAAACTCTCCACCATCCCACACTAAAAGCATAACAGGTTGTTTCTCAGACCAGCTTCTCTCTTGTATCCTCTAAGTGCGGATTCTTTCTTTAAAGTCCTTTTACTTAAGATTTCCATGAATACTTTACAATAAATTAATCCTGGAGTTAAACACAGCCTTATCTTCTCCGCCACAGCTTTTCACTAAAGAGCCACAAGAAGAAAATCACCCCTACATTGAGCCCAGAACCTCTTCACAGTGCTTCATTCTCCCGCTTTAGTCAGAAAGGTGGGGCGGGCGATCGCCACCCCAGGCCGCGCGTTCCCCGCCCAGGTGCCAGGCCAGCCGGCCGGCGCCCCAACTGACATCCGGCGCCCAGACAGCGCCGGGCCCCAGCGCCGAGCCCGCTTCCCTCCCACGGCCTGCGTGGGTCTCCCGCCCCATCTCGCCCACCCCGCTCATACCCGGTGGGCCGGGGCTACCTGGGGGGCGCTCGGCGCGGGCGCCGCCTCTGGGCCGGGATTCCACGGCCCCGCAGGAGGACGCGGAAGAGGCGGAGGAGAAGTCGGAGGAGTCGGAGCCGGGCGAGCCGGGCGCCGAGGGCCCCGAGGACGCGCAGCCCGAGTCGCAGGCGCCCGGGGCGGCGGCCGGTGGCGAGGCGCCGTAGAAGTAGGCGAGGTTGAGCGGGCTGGTCATGAGGCCACCGTCGCCAGCCGCGTCCAGCAGCCCCTCTCCGCCGCGGCCGTCGTCCAGAAGCCGGTCCACGATCATGCTCCTGGGCGCGGCGTTCGGGCCCGACCCTGCGTCGCCGGCCGGCTCACGGCGCGGCTGCGTTCTTTGCGGCTGTGGCAGGCGCCGGACCTGCGAGACCTGCGGGACCTCCGGGACCTGCGGGACGTGGCGCAGCGCGGCTCGAGCTCGGGCGCGACCCGGGGCCGCCCGGCTATTTAAGCCGTGGCCGCGCCCCAAGACGCCCCCACGTCCCGCCGGGCCATTGGCGGTGCCGGGGCCGCCTCTCGGCCACTCCTCCGGATGCACTCCGTTTCCCGTAAAATGTCCAGGATGAAGCAATGCGCCCTCCGCCCTCGCCCCGCCCGGCGGCTCCGCTCCGCCCGCCCAGCCGGTTGTTTTCCAGCCCTTCACCTGGAAACCCCGGCCGGGAGTGGCGCGCTCCCGCCCAAGCCCTGCCGAGACACCGGGCCGGCCGGCCGGCTGCGCTCTCTCCGCGGGGACCCCTGGCCGGCCTAGGTGCCGGGAAGACGGCCGGCCGCGGCCGGGGCGAAGCGGGAAGCCGCCAGGGAAACGAGTCAGCCCGGCCCGGCCCGGCCCAGACTGTGGGATCCCGGGGGACGCACTGCCTGGCAAGCTCCCCTTGCCTGACTCTGGTGTCTGTCTGGTGCCTTGAAGCAGCTCCCTCCTCTGAGGAAAAGCTGAGCATTTGCCAGCGTTCTTTTAGGAAAGGGGCCAAATTCAGAGAGATGGTGAAGCATCTTTCTGTCCTCAAATTATCATCTGAGTCACAACCAATATTCTCTATTTGGTTCAGCTCCGGGAAAAAAAATTAAAAAGCAGTACCCACACTTTTGAATCCTTCAATACTAGAATAAAGCCATCTTAGCAAAATGAGAAACAACCCCATATATATGTAAAATTTTGAAATTCTGCATAGCTTTACACTGTGTCTGGTAAACACATGACTGTTGGTGTTTCCAGTCTTGAATACTTTTTTCCGATGGGTTTATGCAACTAAAGTCCAACTAGAAAAAAAATAATCTAGCTTTTAGGTCAAAAACAAATGATTAATTAAATCTGTCCTTTCAAATACATTATAACTGGTAGGAATGATAAGGTAAGTACACACATGCTATATTGAGAAGCCAATGATGATTAAATATTACAAGGAATACAAAGTTCAGTGAGTGGCTGAAAGAGAGGTTTCACATGTCTGGTACAGAAGAGAAGTCAAGAGAAGAGGAAGGTCTTGCTAAAAGAGGTGCTATTTGAGATAGCCTTTAAAGTCTGCAGCTTTATTGTTAGAGAGCACAGCATGAGCAAAAAAGTCAGATAAGAGATGATGACATTAATTGTAAAGGGTAAGTTGGTGCCCCTAGGGTGAGAGAGCACTAGAATTTTACTTAATAAACATTCAGAGAACATGAAAGAATTTGAAGCAGGCAAGGTTAACCTAGAAGCAGTTTAGAGAAAGTAGGAATGAGAGGCCTGGAAACTGTTCAAGAACCACTGTAGTAGCCCAGGAGAAAACTGACCTGACCTGAGTTAGAAACGGTGGCAAAGGGGAAAGTAAATGAAAAGAACTGGGCAGCACTGCTGGAACAGGGGCCACAGGTCAGGTGTGGCTGGCAGGTGAAAAGTGTCCGGAGCCCAGGTACTGTGCTGCGGTGAATAGAGTGCCAGCATCGGATCAAAAGGAGACTGTTTGAGTCCTAAAAAGCAGAGGACACCATGACCTTGAGTTAGCAACAGGTATATGGGATGGGGTAAATCAGTTCCAAAGTAAGTATTTCCTTGATTCTCATAAATGTATCACTCTGAAACTTCTTGCTGCTTCTCTGTCTTCCCAATTTAGTAACATAAATAAATAAGGAACAAGGCTCCAGTAATTGCAATTCTTCAGAAACCAAAATTACTTTACAGTGCTCCAAATGATGTCAGTATAATGCTTACTTTCCTGTGTCAGCTTGACTGGACTGTGGGATCCTCGGAGTGCTAGCAGAACATGGTTTTGTGATGTGCATGTAAGGTTGTTTGTAGGAAAGATTAGCATCTGAGTCTACACTGAGTAAAACAGATCTCACCAATGAGGGAGACATTAGTCCCTTCAGGCCTGGAAAGAAACAGAAAGGCAGAGATACTCCTTTTGAGCTAAGTTACTGGTCTCCCACCATCGGACATCAGCACTTCTGATTTTAGGGCTTTCCAACTTCAACCAGGCTTATGCCATCCACTTCCCTGATTCTCAGGTTTGAACTAAAATTATACCTCTGGCTATTCTGGTTCCCCAGTCGGCCCAGTGAAGATGACAGGACTTCCTGGCCTTCATAATTGTGTGAGCCAATCCTTCATAAAGCACATACAGAGGAACAGGTAGGTATTTGTTAACACTTCTATTTAAATATACTTTGCTCTATTTAAATGTTGAAATATAAAAATTTGGGCTGTTAGGTTGAATGATATGACACTGCTATTGTTCTAATCAAATACAATCCACAATCACTGGGGGAAGCCACCAGGTTATGAAGACACTGTAGAGACAAGTCAGCCGAGGTCAATGGCCAGCACCAGCCTGCCAGCCTTGTGAATGAGCTACTTTGAGAGCAGATGCTCTGGCCCCCATCCAGTCTTCAAATGATTCAGCCCTGGCCAACATCTGGGCTGTTGCCTCATAAGAGACCTTGAATCACAACACTCAAACCCACTTCCAGGTTCCCAAAAATCAATAATTTGTCTAAAGTCACCAAAGGTGAAGACAGACTAAAATCATCTGACACTAGATCTTTCACTTTAAAAGGGAAGAGTAGAGCTCATCCTGGTGTCTGGTGCATATAATCCCAGCGACTGAGGACTGAGGCAGGAGGAATGCAAGTTTGGGGCTAGCCTAGGCAACTTAGCAAGAGTATCTCAAAATTATTTAAGTCATTGTTTTAAAAAATGGCTTGGGAGAAGAATGTAGCTCAAAGCAAGGCCCTGAGATCAATCTCTGGCACTACACACACATAAAAAGGGAGATTCAAACACTTGTTTCCTTAAGGCTCAAATGCACTCTCTACATCTCAAAACATAGGAAAAGACAGAAATGACATATCAGGGAGTTCAGTAGTTCAAAGAAAGGAGAAATCTATTCTGAAATGCCTAGAAGAAAGTGTTGAAAAGAAATATATGGGGGCCAGGGATTTAGCTCAGTGGCTTAAGCACCTGCCTGCCAAGCGCAAGGTCATGAGTTTGATCCCCGGTACCAAAAAAAAAAGAAAGAAAGAAAGAAAAGAAAAGAAATATATTGCAATGTTATCTTTCTCTTATCTTTCCTTAGCATTATAGATGTTAATAATTTACTTTATTGTGTTTTATACAATAGAACATTTGGAATAGTTTTATGATCCCAGTTAGGTTGTAACACTATTTTGAAACCAGTAATTCAGAGTTCTAAAAAAGATGGAATTAAAAAAAAACTAATGAATTTTTGAAAACTGAAAAATTATTTATAACACCTTTCATTTTGAAATGAAAATGCCATTATTTTACAAGGTGAATTATTCTACTACATTGGCTGAAGATGTGAATATCATATATGAGAATCCAATAAAGTCTGGTAGCTTATTTTACTGAAAACCTTCTAGATGAAAAGTCAGCAAAAGAAATCTCAACACTACCACTTTTTACCCTGACAGAGTAGCTAACCCAGAAACAAAGATTCACCTAGGCAGAGTGGCTCATATCTGTAACCCCAGCACTCTGGGAAGCTGAAGTAAAAGGATCCTAAGTATGAGCTCAGTGTAGGCAATTCGCCAGCTTACTGAGACCTTCGCGAGACCCTGTCTGAAAATAAAGAATAAAAAAAGGGCTGGAAATGTAGCTCAGTGTGATAGCCCTGGGTTCAATCCTCAGCTTCACAAAAATAAATAAAAATAATTAAAGACTTCAATATAAACGGATCCTGTCTGCAGAATTACACTTTTGCCTTAAGGACAAATCTATAGATTATACAAATTCTGTCGACATACTTCCCTGGTATTAGCACGAGCTAATTATCAAATATCTTGGGTATGAATGCTTAACAACAAACATAAATGGTGCTGAGAGATTCAAAGTATACACTAACTTACTAAAATCTTATTTATCCTAGAATGATGCATTAGCATTTGTGAAGAAAGTACAAAAGCAATGGTCAGTAAAACTGCTAGCATCTTAAAATAAATCAAAGCAGGTAACAAGGGGCCAGGGATATAGCTTAATGGCACAGCACCTGCCTGGCAAGTGTGAGGTTCTGAGTTTGATTCCCGGTACCAAAAAAAAAAAAAAAAAAGGAGGCAACAAAAGGCAGTATCAATCACTGTACTATTCAACACCACCCACTTGCAGAAATTTAAAAGTTAAAATAAAAGCCAGTGTTAATTAAGGAAGTCTTAGATGAGCCTTTAATATTTATTCATTTTATCAAACCTTGACCCTTGATCTTTTTAATATTCTATATAACAAAATGGGAAATACATACAGAAGTCTGTGCTGTGCCCTGAGATATGTTGTCTTAAGGAAAAGCACCTATCAGATTGGAAATCTGAGTTAGCCATTTGTTCTAAGCAAACATTAAACTGTGAGCTGAACTAATTGTCATTCAACACCAATTTTATTGGAGTGATAAAATGGATACTCAGACTTTGGTATCTGTCAAAAGTTTTTAATGAATAAAGTAAGCCTGTTAGGTCAAGGAATATAACTATTAATATTCATTGTTGGAGCTGAGTGTGGTAATCCCAGCACTTGGGAGACCAAGGCAGGAAAACTGCTGTGAGTTCGAGGCCAGCCTGGGCTACATAGTAAGTTCAAGGCTAGCCTGAACTATATAGTGAAGCCGTGTTCTCCAAAAAATTCATTCTCAATAACAAAATTCAAGTTTTCAATTAAAAAAAATAAATTTTGGGACACTTCTGTCAGATACCCTGAGCTTAATAGTTTCCCAGTACTTGAAGATCTCATTTTGTCTCATCACATAGGCATTGCATCACTTAACATCATCACAAAAAGAGCAAATACAGTTCAGTAAGATATTAGGAAACATAGACCATTTTTCACATAACTTCTATTACATACAATAACTGTCCCATTTTATTATATGTTGTTAATATCTTACTGTGCTTAACTATAAATGAAACGTTATTACAGGTAGGTGTGCACAGGAAAAACATAATACATATAGGATTCTGTACTACCTTGTAGCTTCTGGCATCTACTTGGAACGCATCCCCCATGGATGAGGGGAGGTTGCTATAGTAATGTTAAAGAAAAATATCCAAATTATCTGAAAAGACTATTAAAATATCTCTTCCTTTTCCAACTACTTATCTGAATAAAGTAAGGTTATTTTCAGATACTTTACCAAAACAACATATTGCACCAAGTAAAATGTAGAAGCAGATATGACTATTTTCTCTAAGGCGCCAGTTGGTAAGAGAATTGCAAAAATACAAAATAATGCCATTTTTCTTACTGAATGGTCTATTTTCTGGTTTAGTTTTTTTAATAATAGTAAAAATGTAAATAGTTTTGAAGGACAGAATTGAGGGAATGACATATTGTTCACCTCAATAGTTCCAGACTGGACTAATAATTTCTGACACTTGATTCTGGAAACTTTCTCTACCTTTTAAACTCAGGTAACACATGTCTACAAAACTAGATGAAGGATAAGATTATAATTTCATTCTTATATCATAAGGGTATGAATACCTTACATGCCACATTTTTAAGATGAATTTTAATTCTAGAACATTTTTATACAAGTAATCTATCTAAAAGTTTTCATTCAGAGCTTAAAACTTGAGATGTTTTGTTTTGTTTTTTACGTTAGTCTACAATGATTTATTTTGAATATCTATAGATAAGAAAGAATGTACCAAAAAAAAGACTAATTATAAAATTATCCAAAAGCTGAAAAAGAAATTAGCCTAGATCATGTGCAAAGCAAACATCATCATCAGTAAAATAATAAAAACCTACAGATCCACAATATAACACATACTGATAATATTAGTAACAATACCTACCACACTAATCAAAGTCTACCATATATTGAATACTACATTAGGAAATATATATTTCTAAAATAAGTAACCAATGGAAGAATGGTCAAAGATTGAAGTTATGAAATATTGCCAACTGTACTCAATACCAGAAAATGAAACAAACATTTATAATCATGAAAGGGGAAAACTGTATGGCTGAAAGGATAATTTAATACAGAAATTAATTAATGAAGAAATCTGCTCTCATTACTAAATGACTTTGCAAATTTAATTCAAACTTAGTGACAGTTCTTCATTTAAACAATCACCTCCCCTCTCTGAAAACTGCTTCTGCTTATATATTCAGCTTACTTTAGGCCAGGATGCTACTATATAGCTTGTGGACCAAATCCAGCTTATTGCACAGCCAGTCGCCTAAGAATGGCTTCTACCTTTTCAAAGGGTTACATAAGAGCCCACATAATGTCCTCCAACCTGTCTCTTGTCCCACTAAACCTGAAATATTTACTATTTGGTCCACTACAGAAAATATTTGCCAGTCCTTGCAACAAGCAAGTCTTAGAGGCAATTTAATATCACAGCTTTGAAATCTGCAAACCCAATTCTAGCAATTACCAGCTATGTGAACTTGGGCAAGTCCCTTAAAGTCTGAGCCTCAGTTTACTCATCAATAAATTGAGATACATAAAATAAAACTGCTAGGATTACATAAAATAATGTACATTGTATACTTGCACTTGACACATTCTAGAAACATAATAAATATTAATTGCTTTCTCACTCCCATAAATTATTGCAACTGCTGAGTAACTCTTCCCTCTATCTGTGTGTGTACAGCTGAGAGAAGCTGGAGATAACAGATTATTAGACTGGGCAAAGGCTGTTACTCATATGTTGTCTCCATAGCATATTTCTCCCAGAGCACTTTTGCATTTGTACAATTAAACTAGTCAGGAAAGAGTCTAATATATTTGAAAATATCATAACTGTTAAAATTATGTCAGGAAAATAATGAAAATTTTCTAAAGATGTACTAAACTGGCTATGAGGCTCAGTAAATAGGTTCTCCTGGCAACATCCTCCCATTTCCTCTATTTGCAATAACATATTCAAAATTTCATTTCTTAATCTTATGCTGGATTTTACCACTATGCCCTGTTGCCTTACAGTGTGCTCTGTTTGTCAGCCTATATCATCCTACACAGTGTAAAAATTTGATCTTCCCAGGACACCTAACAAGAATATGTTAGGTGCCCTGTGGCTACTATGACTCAAAATGATCTGTGACCCTTAATAAAAACCTCCCCAGTGATTCTGATGGGGCTTTAAGGAGAAATTCCCACCTTTCAGAGAACTTTTTTAAGTTACTTTACCCAATAATCCTAGTGGTATTTATACCGCTCAGACAACTGAAAGAGAGAAGTTAGATATCATACAAACCTTCGCAAGTTTAAGGTAAATACAGATTTACCTTTCATTATGGCTCCTTAGAAAGTGGACTTCATTTAAATGCCTACCCTACCTAAGGTAGTCTCACACTATCCCATAACCAGCAGCCCTCCAGAGGACAAGCACGAAGCAAGGTGATGAACAAATTTCCCATGTTTGGATGGCTGACTGACACCTATGCAGATTAGCAAAGTGCTTCCACTTTTCAAGAGAGTCATATCTACTTTTTCACACAGAAATGCTGTAGCACAGGAAAGACTAGTGTTCTTGATCTAGGGGAGGCAAAAGTTAAGAGAAAACACAAAAAGAAATAAAGGTAAGTTTTTAGGTGGCCATTTCAAGATTTTCTAATCATGTGTCCATGTGTTCATTTATTAAGATATTTTTTGCCAAGCACAGTGGTATACAACTATACTCTCAGCCATTTGAAAGGCTGAGGCAAGTGAGTCACATGATCAAGACCTCCTTGGGCAATTTAGCAAGACCCCGCATTTCAAAATAAAAAATAGCCCGGCATGATGGCACACACCTATAGTCCCAGCACTTGGGAGGTTAAGGCAAGAGGATCGTTGAGAGTTCAAGGCCAGCAGTGAGTGCAAGGCCAGTTGAACTGCGTGGCAAGACTTTGCCTCAAAATAATAACAATAAGAAGAAGAAGAAAGAGGAGGAGGAGGAGAAGGAGGAAGAGGAGGAGCAATAGTAAAGAGGATTGGAGATGTAACTCAGTCATAGGGGACCCCTGGGTTCCATCCTCAGTACTGCCAAAGAAAGGTATTTGTTAATTCCATCTCAAGGAAAGATTTTTAAAAATCAATATCCAGCAATCTAAGTATGGTATCAATTTACAAATTCTACTGATCACAAAAAATTCACCTATTCACAGATTCATTCAAAAATCATTCACTGGACACCTACAATGCTCTGGACACTCTTCCAGCAGTATAGTGCTGGACAGAAAGGCAGTTAGTGCCGCTCTGGAACTTACATTTTTATGGCAGAGACAGAAAAGAATCAAATAAGCATCAAATACAATACCAAGTATTGATAATAAGCTATAAAGAGAAACAAAACAAAATAAAGGGAGAAAGCCAGAATTGCTGTATTAGATAAATCCTAGAAAGCTTACACTACCACCTTCCAAACCTAAGTGACAATAAAGCAGTTTAACACCTGAAAATTCTTGTCTCCCACTCCTGATGAATTCTAAGCAGTGTTACTTACTGCCAGGCTCAACTCTATAATCTGGTTGAAGACTCCAGATTCCCATCTCTACCTCCGGCCTTTTCTCTAAGTTCTGATTCTATGTTGCCCAAAATGTAACTGCCAGCTCTAAAACCAAACTTTCCATATTCCCTCTTTGCCCCTGAAACCCCATCAAAAACTTACCTTCACTATTCCAGAAATCTCTAAAGAACTTAAAGATTTGATTCTCTGTCCCTTCATTCCACTACAGAAAAGTCCTAATAGTTCCTTCTCCTCCACCTTTCAGCATTCACTGTCATTATTAGTGCATTGAAGACTAGCTACAATTAGGGAAAAATATTTTTCCTGCCCCACCACAATTGGATCCTATGACCTCCCATATCAAAACTAAATCCTTATGCCTGGTTTTTACATCACCTAAAATTCAGCCATGGCAAACCTATTGGTTACAGACTAAATACCACCCCAAATCGTATGTTTAGTCACAACCCCCCCATACTTCAGAATATGACTACTGTTGGAAACAAGATCTTTAAGAAGTAATTAAGTTAAAATGAGGCTTAAAGTGAGCCCTAATCCAGTCTAGTTGGTGTCAAAGCAGAAGGATACCAGGGATGCATGTAAAGAAAAGGCCATAGGTGGGCTGGGGATGTAGTTCAGTGGTGGAACACTTGCATAACATGTGAGGTTCAACCCCCCCATACCAGAAAAAAAGAAAAGATCACATGAGGACTCAGCAGAAAGGTGGACATGTACAAGCTAAGGAGTAAGACCTCAGGAAAAATTAAACCTGCCAGCACCTTAATTTTGGGACTCCAGTTCCAAACTGTAAAAAAATAAATTGTTGTTTAAATAAATTGTGCCATGGCTGCCCTAGCAAACTAACACACAACCCCATGTACTTCCATCTATTATTCAATGTGAAGTTCTTATAATCTTTGAAAACAACACATTAACTTTTAATGAATTTATTTTTATGGTACTAGGGATTAAACTCAGGGGTTTAGCACTGAGCTACATCCCAGACTTTTTTCATTTTCTTATTTTGAGGCTAAATTGCTTAGGGTGAACTCAAACCTGCAATCCTCTCACCTCAGCTTCCCAAATTGCTGGGACAACCAGCATGTTCCATCACACCCTACTGAAAACAACACATCAATTCTTGCACAAATTTTTATCTAAGCCATTAGTCTTATCTATAATATTCTTCATCCCTTGCTTTAAAACAAAGCTTCTGTGTTGTTTTTGTTCTGAGGTGCTGGGATGGAAACCAAGGGCCTTGCATAAGCTAAGCAAGTCCTCTAGCTACAACCCCAGCCCTTCTATTGAGACAAAGTCTTGTTCCATTGCCCAGGCTGGCCTTTAACTTGCATCTTCCTGCTTCAGCCTCCTGAGCAGGTGGAATTATAGGTGTGCACCACCACTCCCAGCTACATATAGGTTTTTGCAGTCAAACAACCTTGGGTTCACATCCCAGCTCTTTCTTAATAATCATCTAGCTTTAATTTCTCTAAGATTATATTCTCATTCTTCAAAAGGGTGTTTTAACTGCATTATAAGTCAGGTTAGGGACTATATTTTGGCTGCCTTGTAATTTTTTTTGTTTTTCTTTTTCTCTTTTTTTTTTTTTTTTTTATTGTACTGGGGATTGAACTCACAACTGTGCACTTGCAAGGCAGGCACTTATGCCACTGAGCTAAATCCCCAGCCGGGGACTATAGTTTGGAAGATGTAGTAAACATGATAAGCCTACCACAAATCCTGACATATATACTACACACTCAATGACAGTAACTATAATTACTATCCCATCTTCAAAGCTACATTTAACACTTGATTGTTAAACATTGAGGCATCTTTGTGCCATCAACCCTACTTGAACACAACAAGAGAAGAGATCATGGAGTCAGGTTTGGAATTCTACCCCACAGGGCCTGGACATAACCTAAGAACACTGGAGGGATGATGTGATAAGCTGGAAGAAGCCACTCAGAACATGGTCAAAACATGACAAGAGGGCCAGGGATACAGCTCAGTAGCACAAAGTCCTAAGTTCAATTCCCAGTACAAAAAAAAAAAAAAAATCACGATAAGAAGCACCAGTGTATATGCAGATGACCGAGACATACACTGTGTGATAGTTGATAAACAGGTCATGAACAACTGAAATGCAGCTGTACCCACAGGAATAGAAAGAATGGGATTATTTAGAGAAATATTTCCAACATATATTTAAAGCAATGGTGATGAACCTATGGCACTCGTGCTGCAGTGAGCTTTGTATCATTGAAACCTTCAAAAGGTTCACCATCATTCTATGGGATGAGCCACAGACTGAAAACAGAAAGAGAGGGGAAAGCCAGAGGTAACTCCAAGGCCTTGACAGTGATAGCATGGTAGCACCATAAACAGAAAAAAGGAAGGTATGTGAAGGAGTGGGGAAGGCATGAGACTGACGTTAACCTTTATCTCTGGTTCTTTGTTCTGTTCTTTCTCCCACATTTCACCTCTTACCTGTAATCTGACTGAGGCAGTCTCTGAGCCCTTCTCATCTAAAAAAACTTCAACATGAGATTTCAAAATCAATTCCCACTGAGGCATAAGTGGAAACTTTTCCATGTTTATAGCAGCACAATTTGTAATAGCTAAATCTTGGAAACAACCAACATGTCCATCGACTGCAGAATGGATGAAAGAGATGTGGTATATTTATACAGTGGAATATTACTCAGCTATAAAAAAGGATGATCCTGAGGCTTTTATAGGTAAATGGAAGCAATTTGAGACTATCCTCATAAGCAAAATAAATCAGACTCAGATTTGTAAATATCATATTGTCTTTCTAGTATAAAAAATAATAATAAAAAACTGAATGAGTAATAAGATCCAAAATGTATAATAGATATTGTGATAATCAAAGGGAAACAGTTATATTCTAAAGAATATAACTGTATGTATGTTTAAGTGTTCAAGACAGGTAAACATACTAAGTTTTTTTTAGTTCATCAAACAGAATAGTTTGTACTGATGTTTGATTGTCCACCTTTTATGCTTTGATTTTGTGACTTGAGCAACTACTTCTAAGATAACAATATGTAATTTATCAACTAGTGATTTCTTACTGTTTTAAAATTCTGTATTATTTCTACCCTTTTTTCTGTTTTTCTTTTTTTCTCTAAATAAAAAGATAATAAGCGGAAACTTTTCTTAAAGGTATGGATTTTAAACAGAAGCTCTTAAAAATGAATTATTGTATTATGAAATATGGAAAACTGAAAGACAAAATAGAAGATGGGGTGGAGAGAGCGTATCCTTTATCATGATTATCACCACACATTTGCCTCCTGCCTGTTACAACTGCTAGCTGCAATTTGTCACTGTGTCCTAGATTTTTAATAGCATTAAGAATCACACACTTATTCACTGCACTCTCAAAATTTACACAAACTGAGTTTTTAAAAATAGTCATTGTACAGTCTCTGTGGAAAAGAGGATAGCAGTTCCTCAAAATATCAGAAATAGAATTATTCTAATCCAGTAATTTGACTTATGGTTATATACCCAAAAGTACTGAAAGCAAAATCTCAAACAGATCCTTGCAAATATATATTCATAGCATTTTCATGAGGCCAAAATGTTGAAGTAATTCGGGTATCCATCAGTAAATGGATAAAATTAGGTAAATGTGTATATGCACACACAAACAGTGGAATATAATTCAGCCTTAAATAGAAAGGAAATGCTGAACTATGCTTACAATATTAATGAACTTTGAAAATATTACACTACTGAAATAAACCAGTGACAAAAGGACAAATATATGATTCAAGTTTTATGAAGAACCTAGAGTCATAAAGTCATAAGACAAAAGTAAAATGACAGTCACCAGAGAATAGGGGGAAAATGAATGGGGAGTTATTGTGTAATAAATACAGTTTGGAAAGACAAAAAATTCTGGAGGTGAAAAGTCATAATAAGACTGAGGATTTAGCTCAGTGACATAAGCACCTGCCTTGCAAGCATGCGGTTGTGAGTTCAATTCCCAGTACCTAATAATAATAATAATAATAGAAGAAGAAGATGAAGAAGAGTCACAATAGTTGTATGATAACAAGAAAGGATTTATACTAATAAATCATGAACTTAAAAATAGTTAAAATGGTAACTTTTACATTACGTATATTTTACCACAATTTCTAAAATATTTAAAATATTTAAGGATATACTAGAACTACAGAAATAAAGAAATGGGGTGAAGACAACGTTAACGAAGGGCCTTGTGCATGCTATATAAGTGTGCTCTTCCACTACACTACATGTCCTGCCTTTTTTTTTTTCAGACAAAGGTTTGCTAAATTGTGTGGGCTGGCCTTGAATTTGTGGTCCTCCAGCTTCAGCCTCCAAATAACTAGTCATTTCTTACTTTTTGGTTTTTTTGAACTTCTGTGTTGTTTCTACCCTTTTTCCCGTTTTGCTTCTTTTTTTTTCTCTTTAAATAAAATTTAAAAAAAAAAGAATGAATGGAGATTACAGGTGTATAATGCCATGCCTGGATATACTTTTCTTCCCTCACTCCTCCATAAATCCTTTGATGAAAGCTTAATACCGCAGATATGCTGTATATCTGTTTATGTAACATGGCCCTTTGCAAAGCCATAAACCACCATACAATCTAATAGTCCAACCCCTAGAACCAGTATTTGTCCCTTTGTGGGTGATGTCACTCTTTTTGAGAATCCATGATTTACAGTGTTAGTCACTCTACAAAATGAGTGCTATTCAAATAACAAATTTGAAACAATCAGAGGACTAGGTTGCACATACATGTTCTAAAGTCTTATCAGTGCTCATTTCAGCAGCACATACACTAACGTCTTATACAAGTATTAACATTTCTTAATACTGCTATACATCTAACAAAAATCAAAAATCATCATTACTTTCTCCAATATCTGGGATATATATATATAATATATATATGTGTAACATCTAGATGTGTAACAGAATTTTATTAAGTTTAATTCAGTATCAGGTATAGATAATAAGTTTAATTTGGTATCAGGCATAGAGAAAATAGCATCACCATCATTGTTTTATATAACTATGGCAGAATTTATTTTCAAATGTAGCAAAAAGATATAAATAGGTTTTATAGAAAACCTACGTAATTTTTCTTCTTAACAGACATGTAAAGTGCCTTTAGCTTTGCTAGTCAGTCTGGACCTCTGGGAAAGTAACATTAGAATTCTTTCATTGCTGGTTAAAAAAGCCAAAAGCACAAGCTGCACAATGAACCTGTTGAAACAGAATCTGTAATTCAACAAGATCCCTAGATGATTCTTACACACACTGAAAAAAATTGCCTCAAAGAACACATATACAAATTCTCCCCTAACTCATCATCCTTTTATTGTTAACCATCCAAGTAGATTTACTCATTAACCCACTACAGTGATAATACATAGACTATCAGAAATGCAAACTAGACAGAGATCATGTAAGATTTGTAAATACACACACACACACACACCAGAGGTGAAAAATGTGCAAATTTCTATCCTGGGGGTTATCTCTGAAATAAATTTAGAAATTAACTCACTCTGTAACAGCCGGGACAGTAGGGCACAGGTGAATGGGTGTGCCAGGTGCCTGAGGCACCCTCTTCAGAGGCAATAACAGAGGCCCTTCACCAAAAGCGTGGCTAGGAACACTCTTCCATCAATGGAAGGAAAAGACCTGAAAGGAGCAAATGAAACGGATAACAAGCTACTCCCTTTCCTTTAAATTCCCAGCTACTGTTTCAAAAAATGGCTTAATCAGTAAAAGGCTCAGCAGGGTGTGGTGGTACATCCCATACTCAGAAGGCTGAGGCAAAAGGATCATTGCAAATTTGATGCCAGCCTGGGCTAGTAGCAAGTAAGAGGTCAGCTGAACTACAAAGCTAAACTCTGTCTCAAAACAAAGTAAATTGCTGCCTCCAAAATAGCACTCCGAAATCCAGTGCATTTTCCTGTGGTCTTCTTAAGGTTACAGTAGCAATCAACTAAAACTATAGTAGTTGTTTATAAACAGGGAGCAGGCCTGGCCAAGAGTGAGCAGGGGAAGGGTCCTGGGGAATTCAGAGCCCTAGGCATAAGCTGACATCTCCTACTTGTACTTTGCTAATATCCTAGTGGCCTGGTGGCAAATCCAGGCGCTCAATTCACCCCTTGGGGGACCCTGAGCCAACTGCTCAATTCTCCTGAGACCAATTTCCTCATCTGTAAGAGCTAATTACATCTACCTCAAATGCTATCATAGAGGTAAATGAGTTCTGGCTGGTCAGCTCCTAAAAACAGTTTAATAAATCATAATTCCCAGTCTACCAATTGCTCCAAGAGCAGTCAAATATTTTTTAGCCACTAAGTGTTTAGGGAAAGTGTTTTATCTCAAAGATGGTTCCAAATCAAAGGAACAGGAAGTGCTTTAATCAGAAACTACACGTGCTAGTTCTACTGAGACTCTCCACCAAAACTCTGAGATGACATGATGCTCTCTGAGTGTGTAACAGATTACATCACCTGACTGTCAGCAGAGAGCTGAATTCCCCTCTTAGCTGCGTTCATGTGCTCTCCTCATGAAAAATGGAAAGTCTACAAATTGGTTTTTAAAATGCTAAATCACCAAAAAAACTTCAGTTCACAAGAAATTATAGGAACATGCCTATGAATAAAATTCATATTAGTTTTGAGGCAACTTCAAAAATGGCTAATTTAAGAAATATAAGAATCTTAGCATTCCTAGAGAACACCCCACTGCACATTTTGATATCACCCAAGGCCCAGGTAACACTGGGATCCCAGTTGGTTAGAATTATCTGCCCCTCTTACCCTTCAGAGTTCAGCATTAAGCCAACAAAGTCAAAAGGTGAAGTTCAGCCTGGGCCTTCCTGATCTTCCAGTTAACCGAAGGGGGAGAAAATCAAGAGGCCACCAGATCAGTGTCCGCTAAGAACCAAAGGAAATGTTCTTAGGAACAATTTATGGTTGGGCTCTGAGCACTTAGAAAATTCGTTTTGGTAATGCTGTCAGAAGAGCTACAGGAGTCTGTAGGAGGAGTCAACTAAGGAGTTCAAAGCTTCTGGAAGGATTTCTTTTGCTCTTTGAGAGCAGAATCTATTTCAGGACAAAGCACAAAGACAAAGCTTTATGTCCTTTTCCTCAGTAAGGAAGTCAATATCTGAGCATCTAAGTTAAGTGACCCATGGCCATGACCTTCCAATGAGAAAGGTGCTTCCAAGCATTTAACACAAGATGAGTGTGCATTGACTCCACATGCTAATTTATCCCAGACTGACTGCTGTCATCCAGTGCTTCTCATCCACACCCTGCCCAACTGGGTCTTCAGCCTAAGCAAAATGATTTCAGGCAGATGGTGGAGGGGGTGGTTAATCACACATAGTATTCTGAAGTCAAGTAAAGACTTTCACATAATCTGCATGTTTAGATTTCTACATAGCTGATCCCCTCCTCTGCCAGAGGGTGGTGAATTGGGTACTGAAATTTTTTCTCTTCTTTATTGTCAGAACAACCTACATCTAACAAAAATTTTTCTTAATTTCCACTTAGCCAGATAATGTATTTCTTAAGATGTCAGATTCAAATTGAGGTTATATATATTACCCAGTGCTTAAGATTTACATAATAAATGTCATCCTCCTTGGGACAGTCCCTTCAGGCACTAAAGCTAGTTCATCAATGCCTACAGAGAGAACAACTAATCCATCCTCTCAGAAACATGGTTTTTATCTAGGCAAAGTCCCTTAAAATACTTTATACAGATTATTATGAACCTAATGCTCCAGCCAAGTTATCAAATTTCAGGTTTTCCTCATTCATTTAAAACCGTCACTCATAAATTTTAACTTTACAAGCTCCACATGGTAACACAAACCTGTAATCCCAACACTTGAGAGGCTGAGGCAGGAGAATCACTGCAAATTCAAGGCTAGCCTGGGCTATGTAATGAGTTCAAAGCTAGCCTGAGCTACAGAGACAGACTCTGTCTCAAAAAAACAAACAAAAAAAAAAACGCTAATAAATTTTAATTTTACAGAGATAATACGAGAATTACTGAGAGCACACTATAAAATATTTCAAATTTACACACAAATATTTTCTCAAAAAAACAGCTTTATGCCTACCCTTAGTGGGAAAATATACCTCTAAACTCACACATCCAACCTCCTGGGAGAGTGTTTCAGGATATCATAGCTCCACATCACTGAATTATTACATTAGATTAATGCTGCCTTCATCGCCCATCCAGACTACCACTTCCATCTTTCTTGCCTTTAAGGCAAAATAACACCATTCTTGCTACTGCCAAACTATAGAAACATCCCGGATTTTTCTTCCCCAAAAACCTGATTCCCCAATATTTTGCCCCAAATGAATTATTATTACTTAAAAGTAAGACTGTCTCTAAAGGAAATGTGAGGAGGGGAGAAAACAAGTAAGATACTTTTTCATAGCAAATACTAAACAAGAAAAGTGTATACCTTTGTGTCTGAAGAGTCAAGCCACATAAATACATAGTATTTATACGTAAAAAGCCAATCAGCTGTTTCCAGCTGCACTCCGCGGCAGCAGGCCAGAGCGTGCGCGGCCGGCGCTCGGCGTCCTCCCGCGGTCAGGCGCGGTGCGGCCCAGCTCTGGCAGCCGGGACTCCGGCGCTGCGGGAGGAGCCCACCCCCGCCCGCGCCCCCTTTATAGCGCGGTCCAGCGGGGCCCGCGGGCCGCTCGGGCCGGGTGGGGGCGGGGGCGGGGGCGGGGCCGAGCGCGCCTGTTCCGCAGCGCACCGCGCGGTCATCCTCTCTCTAGCTGGGTGCGTGGGCACGGAGGAGGGCGGAGGGCGGGGGGCGGGGCGCGAGGACGCAGGCTGCGGACTTTTTCCGCACCCTGGAAATTCCCGGGCCAAGAAGGTACGGACCAAGCCCGGACATTCCCCGAGGGGGCCGGCTGCAAGACCCGGACTGGAACTGCTCGGGGGAATCAGAGCCAGCAGCTACAAGTGTTACTTAGCTTAAGAGGCTTTCTTAACTGTCCTAGGGCATCCATAGCAAGGATCAGTTTCCTTCCCATTTTTCTTACTTTGCTTTTTCTAACCTTTTAAGTGGGCAGGGAGGGGGGAGGCCTTCCACAACACGGCTTTGTAAAAGCGACAATCAAAACAGTGTCGCTATTCCTTTCGTTGACAAACTAAAGACAGAGCGGTCTGCCTCAGAAAAGTGATCGTGACATTTTCTTTTTAATGTTATTATGTGTATCTAAAATATACCAATAACATTTTTAAGGAAGCCGTGGTCTTGTGACACAAAGATTTTCACAGGCGTTGGGGTCGGAGTGGGTTGATACAGGGAGTGAACCATTGCACAACACTGAAACGATTTCTTCCATGACATTTTCATAGTCACTTCTTTTCCTTTTGGAACCCTGGATACTGTGATCTCTGCTCGGCTTCGTCTTTGTTTTTATAAATTCTCTTCTCTAAGCAATGGTACAGCCCAGTCTTGTAATTACACAGGAAATGACGGGTGTCTGATTCTCCAATAGGAACAGGCATCTTCCAGAGCCACGCAGTCAGGTTCTTAAAATTCAATAGGCCCGATTTAATTCGAATATTAAAATTATATATAATGAATTTACTTTCACATTTTTTTAAAAAGTGCATTTTCAAGAGAGATTAAAATTGGCAAAGTGTGTTTTGTGCTTCCGGCTGCTGTGTCCTATAAACTTCTGCCCGAAAAAACCTTCTTGCCACCACCTCCCCTTACCCCCAGGTTCCAGTAGCAGAGCCTGAATCAGTTAAAAAACAAACAACAAAAAAATACCCAGGGACCAGGATTTAGCTCAGTGGCACAGCATCTGCGTGGCAAGCGAGGTCCTGATTTCGATTCCCAGTACCAAAACAAGAAAACCTGAAATCTTACCTGCACAGTGAGGGTAAGGCATCCTGAGTTCCCTGAAACTTTATTACAAAATAACTCCCTGTAAGAATAATTATTAAAGCCTGAAGAATGAATATACTTGAAAAGAGGAGCTTCTAGTATTTCTGACTAATATTTAAGGACTGAATTTTTCCTAGAACCCACAAAAGTAATGCTAAGAAACTGTTCTGAAGGTTGGGCAGTCTCATTTGTTCCCTTGGATGTTTAGTTCCTTGCACCTGTCAGCAATCACCATTTCCTTTGAGTCTAGAAACAGGCACACTTCTGACATGTAACATATAAATAGTGCCTTACCATATTTGTTCTTCCCAAGCACTCTAATTATCAATCTGAAACTAAACACACAAAGTCAGGAAACGAGAGTATGCATTATGGTTGTTCAGAATGGTAAAATGGATCAAACTGGAACACCAAAGACCTATTTTGTATCTACTAAAGAAAGGTTACTCTTAACAGGGTAATGTCTCTAAAACACAATTTGTATAGAAGATCCTTGATACAATACTACCAAATCCATTATTTTGGTTCTGGAATATAAAATTCACTAAATTATATTAATACTACCAGGCTAAAATAAAAATCCATATTGTAATCCATAGAAATATATATGAACCATTTTAAATATTTTATTATAAGCCTAAACATCCAACCATAAATGGCCAACTTATGCACTAGTAACATAAGAGAACTATGAGGCAGACCTTTATAATTACAGTATTGACTATGTAACATAGAAAAATATTTATACTGTATGTTAAATAAAAGGCAGAACCAATTTATATATTCTCTATAACTACAATTTTTCTTAGCATTTTGGTTCTAGGGTCCTCTTCAAATAACAAAATCAGCAGATGTCCCAAGCCTCTTATATAAAAGGATGCAGTATTTGTATATAACATATGCACATCCTCTGTATACTTTAATTCATCTCTACATTACTTATGCCTAATACAAATGTAAATGCTACATAAATAGGTATTTATTATGCTGGTGCATGACAAGAAAATTCTGTACAAGTTTAGTACAGATTTGTTTTTCCCAAATATTTTTATCTGAAGTTATAGTAGCTGAATCCACAGATACAGATCCCAGACAGCTGATGGTACATGTTTAAAAAATTTACAAAAAAAATCAAAAAATGCTAAAGTTCATTGCATTCATGATAGAATCATAGAGTTTATCAACGTATTTTTTCTTTCAGGTTTTTTTGGGAGGTTGTTTTGTTTTATTTTGAGACAGGGTCTCACTGTATAGTTCAGGCTGGCCTTAAACTTGCCTACGTAACTGAGGCTAACCTCGAACTCACAGTGATCCTCCAGCCTCAGTCTCCTGAGTGGTGGGATCACAGGTGTGTGTCACCATACCCAGCCTCTTCAAGGTTTTATGGTTTTTGAAACTTAGAAAAACCTTTATAATGGGGAAAAAATATTCACAACAAATTGCTTTTTGGCTGGCATGCTAATATTCACAACTGTATAGTGCTGGTCTACAATAAATTTTTCAGAAAAAAAATTTTTATATGTTTCAGACTTTGGATTTTTAAATTTTGGAGTATCTGCACATAGAGATTCTCAGTGATTGACCTAAGCCTACATATGAAATTTGTTTCATATAACCCTTATACACATAGACTGAAGGTGATTTGATACAAAACTTTCAGTGTCTGTGTTTTGACTGTCACTTGTCACATAAGGTCAGGGACAGAATTTCCCACAGGTCATGTCAGATATGAAAAGAAGTTTTAGACACACAAGTTTCAACATCACATGGTTTCTCATAAAATAAATAAAAAATAAACCAAAAAATAAATTAAAAAAAATAAAAGATAAATAGAAATAGACTGATCTCTTACAAAAGGGAAAGGGACCATGAGATGGAAGTGGGAGAGAAAAGGATGAAGAAGAATTAAGTTCTGTACATGTGTACCACCTCCCCAAAGAATATAGTCATTATGCAGTATAAACATGTACCAATTAAAATTTTTTAAAAACACACTCTGCCCACAGGGTAGAAAAACAAGTTTTGGATTTTGAAGCATTTCAGATTTTTCAAATGAGAGAGCCTCAATGTATAACCTAGTTGTTCTGAGAAAGATTTAGGGAGTATTTCAATCTCTGTTAACACTTCCACACCAGAGTATAGAAAGACAAAAGAGGGAAGAAAGTGATGGAGACTATCTCAAACTATATCATCAAATCTTTAGAACTTTATGTAGCCAAATCAGAAAGAAACAGAAACTGGAGAACTCACAAAAAATTAGTTACACAAACAAGCAGCACCTCTCCAGACCACTGGAGAGGCAGTGTTCTCTTTCTTCTTGAAATTCCCTAAAGAAAATGATTCCTCAGCCTTGTCCAGCACCATTTCTTGAGAAATGCCCAAAGTTCTCAAAATATAAAACTTCTTTACAAAACCCTAACAAGTAGAGCTGAAAAGGGGTACAGACTCCCACAAACCTTACTTCAAATCCAAACTCAAGTTATTCATCTATAAAATAAAGATAGTATCGCTTACAGTAATAGATCATAACCAAATTAAGGAAGACACTGGTAAAGCTTTTGAAACAAAAGACAGTGTTACTTTCCTTCCTCTCTGTCAGTGTTTCTCAAAGTATAGAAAACCTCTACTATGTCAGAATCACTATTACAAAGGCTAACTCCATAACTCCTGGAGGCACAGACCTTAATTCTGCATTTTAACAAATATTACAGGCTTAAATGTTCATATATTTACTACTTTTGTCCTCTTTAGATTCACAAAACAGTGTTAAAAACTTTTCCCCATAAAAATATTAGATGATCCTCAAGAATAAGAAACATCTTAGGCATTCTGTTTTAAATTTTTTAAAAAATTCTTTCATCCAGTCCTCTTAGGGTACAAACTTTTCATACTTTAAAATCCATCTTCATCTCTAAAGCTTCCTCAGTTTCTTCACATATCCAGTGAGGGACAACTAATATTAGACTGTAAACTATCATAGCTCAAAAGAGAGAGTACTTAATAAATGATCTCAGATTAACTAAACACATTTATAATTGACAAAATCAAATAGGTGATTCAAGTACTCTTAGTAGGAAAAGCATCTTTTACTTCCAAGTAGAAGAGAATGTATATACCTTATATGCAAATCAAGAAATATCTGCCTCTGGTTTTTTTATCTAATTATATTAATTTTTAATTAGATCCTAATTTCTACTTTTGATATGCAGGTCAAAATAACCAAAAATCAAATACTTGAAATTAGTGGAAAGAAAGGTCTACAAGTTTATAATAGTATTCTTTACATAGAAGTCAATTCTTAAAACCCTCAAATTTTGAAACATAAAAATAAACTTTTATTTACAGATTCCCCCTTCAGTTCCAAAAGTGATTACTCTAGAATAAGTATTCATCACATAAAATTTAGCTGAATCAGGTATGAAATAATCATTCAATCCAAATATCAATTCAAAACATGTATCTTATACATGGTGCTTTCACATTTCCTTTTTGCTTCTTTCCTAGATAAAAGCAGAAAATTGTTAATGCCCTCACTATAAAACTCTGACCAAACACATTGGTCTTTTCAAGTAATTCAGAAAAGGTAGATCAAGAGAAACCCCTGAGACATGGTAGTCTTTGCTGTGTTACAGGAGCCTCTGACCATAAGCTCTAATTCACTCCCCAAAGATGGACCACTTATGCTATTCATAAAGATGTGTTCACTTTCTTCTACCAGATAAGCCACAAACACTCTACTGTCAACCAAATTTGTCCCTTTCATTTACATCAGAACATTTCTCCTACACTTTAGCACAGTAATCTCCACTCCCAAGAGAAGTTAGTTAAAATACACTCCTTGGCGTCTTTGGTTACAAGGGGAATACAGAGAGTATGTTGTTAACATAGTTCTACCATGGCTAAGATCGGAAAAAGTCCTATAGGTAGATAAAAATGTAGCTCACACTGACTAAGCTCCTTATAGGTCACTATATAAAGTACAGATTTTTTTGAAATTTTTTACATCTTAATAGTAGCTACTTCACAATAGGGCCACCCACAAACTTTCAGTAACGTAGATCAGTTGGGAAAGTCACCTAATGTGATTCTTCTAGTCTCTCCCAGGACAGGCTAGGTCTCCAAAGGGCACACAAAAGACAAGAACATGTCTAGCTGGTTCTTCACAATAACTTCATCTGGATGCAGTTTGTGGGGTAAATAATGGGCCAGGGTCATCTCCCAGGCATCAACAAGATATACGCCGACCCCTGAGAACATCCTCCGAAGGATAGTGTCCAGTTGAAAGTTGTACCAGTCACTGTTGAAGAGGCTCACCTCAGGCCCCAGCTCTTGGGCGTTGGCTGTTCGGATGACCACTATGGTCTTAGGGCTTCGATCCAAGAGCTGGACCACTGCTCTACGGATGTTCCTGAGCCGCCGGATGTATACTTCCCAGGGGAAGGTGCTGAAGTGAGACCATATGGCTATGGCAACTACTGTGTTCTTTCCTCCCACAATCCCGTTCAGTTCATTCGCCACATAATGGAGCTCACTGCTAAAGACAGTCGTGAAGCGGATAGGTGGACCATGGCAGCGGTATTTGAGCAGGATGTTGTGCTTCTGGTCCACTGCAAGGAAGGGACCCACATTCTTGGGACTACCTAAGTTAAACTCTACCAAGTCTGAAACAAGAAAAAGTCAATTTCATGAAAACATTCAAACTAAGCACATACATTTTGAATATTTTAAAAGGCTTAAAGAATGGTTTTTAAAATTAAAGTACAACAAAACGTTATAATACAAGGAAATACCTATTTCCCTGCTTCCGTTATGATGGTATTATAAGTAAAACCAGTGAGAGATTCTATACCTATGTCTCTGCATCAGAAACAAAAAAACTGTCTACTTAGCCAAAAAATCTTGGTGTTTGAGTATTTGATATTTTCAAAGCAAATTGACACTTTATTCTTCTAACAGATATAACTTTCAGGATGACAGCTGTACCTTCTGTTTTATGAATACATACTAGTAACCAAATAGCTCTTTTTGGAAATTCAGTCATTTGCAACAACACAGATAAACCTGGAGGACATTACGTGAAATGGAATAAGCCAAGCATAGACAGACAAGGACAGCATGATCTTACTTATATGTGAGATCTAAAAAAAGTTTAACACTTATAGCACCGAGTAAAAACTCACCAGAAGCTAAGGAGCTTAGAGTGGATTGAAGGGAGAATGGGGAGATGCTGACCAAAGGGTAGACTGCTTCAGTTAGGATTAAGTTTTTTGAGACCTACTACACAGCATAGTAACTATAGATAATAATAATATATTACATATTTACATATTTCAAAGCTGCTTAAAAAGTAATCTTAGTGTTCTCAATACAAATAAATACTTGAAGTAATATATTTGGGTAATTAGCTTAATATAATCATTCCACAAGGTACATGTATATCAAAGTATTACACTGTACCTCATAAATATATATATATAATTAGTTATCAATTAAAATAAACTTTTAAAAATAAAAACAAAGCAATCTAAATTATAATTCTTTAAAAAAAAAAAGCAAATTTTTCTTTTTGGAGTAACTGAAAGAAGCAATTCTGTGTCTTTTAACTTTAAATTTTACCCTATGGTTGGAAAATCATATTAATCCCTACATAACTTGTCTCTATCACGAAAAGTAACAAAAGCAACAGCATAATTTAGAACTCTCTTCCCTTCCTCTCCCTTATTGTGTTTCAAGATCCAGTTCCTCCTAAACGTTCCAAAGAACCCAAGAAACAGTGGGACCTCCTTGTTATGCCTAAAATACTCTGTAAAATTCATCACTTGAATCCCGCTCACAGGCAGGAAGAGGATCTGTCTCATAACCCTAAGTGTTCCCAAAAGTGCCTTAGAGAAAACAGTAAGTAAATGTTAGCAACACAAATTGCTTTAGCATTTCTAAGCACCTATTCAGTGACTAATACTGTAGGTACTATAAACCATGGGGAGCTCTTAGTCCCTGTCCTCAGAAAGCTTACTCCTTCTGAAGAGGTTGGATCACATTGTAACTTTCTTGTATTTTTAATATAGGTTTCACCTTTTTCTTCATGTAATCCCAGACTTCTCTTCCAGATTTGCCTATCTAATTCATTACTACTTAGTATCCAACCCTATTTAAACTGCACAAAAGCTCAAGCTACCGTTTTCTTTCGATTAAGATCAAGCACCCATACAAGGGTTTATCAGATAAAAACATTTGTGTAGAGTCTGGTGGAAAAGAATCAAAACAGCCAATGTGATCACTGCCTTTAGTGGAAATACCAAATTACATCATAAGAAATTAAGAAGCAAGCAACTGCAGTCACCTGAAAGCCCTGCCTACTCAGCATCAAACCACGCCCAGTACCATACCACATATTTTCCTTTTTGATTATTAATTGTTTTATCAAATAGAACTCAACAATGTCCATTTCAATAAAAACAAAACCTGGAATTGGGTTTTCTTTTTAGGATAATATCTACTTCTTCCTTTCCTTTTAAAAATCAAATTTGAAAGTTTATATAATAAGTAGGAGAGCTGATAAAAAACATCACAACAATTCACAGCAAACCACAGGGATTCAATTTATGAAAATCCCTGCCCATACATAATAAGAAAAAAACAGTTCTCAAAAACCTGTCAGTTTCTTAGGATCCATCTCTCCTTCCCTCATCCACACCACTTCCAGAAAAAGCAAGCCTATTACAAGTAAGTGGTGGGCTTCCAACCAGTGTGGTATTGCTCTGCATCTGAACAGCAGTCCCAGAGCCAAGCAGAGAAATCAAGAAGCTAAGAACACTAGAACTTATCCAGACTCCCTCAGTAGGAGCCAGCTGTAGCTCAGAAGGCCTAACAGATGGTTTTGCTACAAGGATGCATTAAAATAAACCACAGTAAGTTTGGCTACTTCTTTCCAGTTTAATCTACCATAATCTGGAATAGAACCAACCAGAACTTGATGAGAAACAAATGGCAATGTCCACTTCTATTGTATAATCCAGTATAGTAAAAGACCTGCTCCAGCTGTCTCATCTCACAAAGGAAGAAATGATGTCCTGCACAGTAATTGACTTATCTAAAGTCACACAGTTAATCAGGGTTTCCACCAGAACAGCAATCCCATCATTTATCAGAAATTGTCACACATCTCTACCAGGTTAGAATACCCTACCAGTCCTACTTAGAAAATAACCGCTTCCTCACAAGATGCCTTTCTTCAGGCACCAGCATGAGTCTACTTATTTCAGATCTGATTTCATGCATGTGGGAAATAATTATGAAAACAGTAAAGTACCAACCTGGAACAAAGGCAGTGAGGTATTCAAACCACTGCCTGATTGTGGAGTCACCAAATAAATACACTATCTTTCTCTGCAAACATTCTGTAATGTTGTCAGGGTCATTAAACTGGCGCATCTTAAACTTTCTGGGCCTCCACTGGTCTTTGTAATAATACCCAGAAGGAAAAGTTCCTGAGTCTTGAGATACTTCTAAGTTGTAAGTTTCTGTAAAGAAAAGGGGAAAAAATAATACATCATAAAATTCTCTACCAATAATAGATGAAAAGCATCCCAAGAAATACAATTATGTCCACATATTTGTTAGCCTGCTAGCACACAGGCAACCTTTCCTGTTGTCATAGCTCAAAGAAATAACAGACATCCCCTCACCATACAAAAAGGTTCTTTTCTGCACAAAAACGATAAGATGTATGAAATAAGCACGGGGTACTGATAGACACAAGGAAAAAGAAGACTTGAGCATTCTGTCTAATTATATATGTTTTCATCAAAGCCAAAAATAAAGAAAAGCAAAAACCAAGGAAACCAAGGATATAAACATTTGCCCAGCACTGCTCCAAAACAAAACTGCTTTTCATCTAAACACTCATGAGGCCAATAACTTGTACATACACAGTGATGTTCATCTAATGTTTCTTAGGTCATTAAAAGGAAAATTTTAATCTCGGGGTCCTAAATTCAATTTTTAATTCAGAAAAACCACCAATGAGCTAGATATGGTGGTGTAATCCCAAAACTCTGAGAGTGTTGAAGCAGGAAGATCACAAGTTCAAGCCCAACCTGGGCAACCCAGACCATGTTTCACAATTTAGTAAGGGCTGAGATGTAGCTCAGTGCAAAAGCCCTGGATTCAATCCCCAGCGAGAGAGAGACTGAGGGGAAGAGGGAAAAAGAGTGGGAGAGGGAGTAAAAGGGAGCCCATTAAATACAGAGAACAAACTAATGATATATGAAGGATTTTTGCACAATACAAAAGGTTCAGAAAGATTTCATGAAATGCTATAAAGAAATGCTAAAAGGAAAAAAAAAAACAGCAATGTGTACTTGTCATTGTAGCCTAGCTACACATGATGACACAAACACAAATACACCTTTCAGAGGGAGAGTCAACATCTTTCTGCCCCAACACCTCCTTTCAAAACATGACACTATGGAAACAATAAATGCTTCAAAACAGATAGTGATAGCTAACATGTCTTGCAAGTTTATTCTGCACCATACTATTCTGAGCAACATATTATTATTATCTCATACAAAGCTCACAATAACTCTTTAAAGGAGGTTTCTGGCTTTCAGAAAAATTAAACAGCTTGACAAAAGTCACAGAGCTCAGTTAGTATGTGAAAAGGCCTGAACATGACAAGCAGGTGAGCCCTGAGCTCCAGGTTCTTAACCACTATGCTATATACTATGTCTCAAACAAAGATGTCACCCATTTCTTTTGACCTTTTCCTTGAAGGTGTATACTTAATCATTTCTAACAATTTCTCAAATCTATAATCTTCAAGAAACCACTGGTCATTTTATGTCATTTACTTATATACTTACAAGGTTCAACCTTAATCACAATCTAATCATGGTCACCTGTTTAAACATAATTTGAAATGAAAATGCTTATTTGACTCAGAAATTTAAATTAAAGTGAATCCTCAATTTGTGACTATTTTCAATCTATTTGACTTCACATTTATCATATCACTCAAAATTATTTTGGATTTTTTTTATTCTTCTCGAAGAAAAAAATGTGATTCAATTGTACATTTCTAATCTTTGTCTTTACTCAAGATTATATAGGATTTTTTCATTCCATCAAAGAAAAAATGCCCTATTTAACTGAGAGTACTGTATATATCTAATTTTTCTTTTCATGCTCTGCTAATTCTTTGTAAGTTCATAACTTAAGTGGAAAAGTCAGTGTTTTTTAAGCTTTATTTGGCAAATATAGTCATCAAAGAAAAGGGGGCAGAATATTTACTTGGCTTATTCAAAACCAATTTTTTGGGTAACCAGCCACATGGATACCAGCTGCCATATCAGAGATGCTTCCCACAAGTATCCAGCTCAGTCTGGAAAGCAGCAGCCAGCCATCTGGGATGCTTCCCGCCAGTAGCCAGCATGAGCTGGGAAAAGCACCAGCCAGCCCCATACCAGTGCACACAATGGCCACGATCAGATACCTGTAGCCAGCACTGGCCAGGTGAACCAGCCAGTCGTGCTTCCAAGAAATTGTAGTCAATGCAGGAAGTGCCTGGAACCCACTACTCACCTGTCCAGAAGAACCCAGGAAAATATCAAGATGAAGAAGCAAAAAATAGTCTCTGGCCACCCACCCATGCAGAGCAATTTCAGGAGATGTAAACACTGAAGAGATTGGAAATAAAGAAACAACTTCATGAGGCTATAAAAGAAATTAGAACAGAAATACTATCTCAGATAATGCAGAAATGAAAAACAATAAAAGAATTGCCAAGTATCTCTAAAGAAGACATAGATTTTTAAAAAATAGATACACAGCCCATCAGGATCATGGCTGACTTCTCGACACAGACCATCAGATCAAGAAGAGCTTGGAGCAAAGTCTTCCAAGCCCTAAAAGAAAATAACCTCCAGCGCAGACTGATGTACCCTACAAAACTGTCACTAGAAATTAATGGAGAAACAAGATGCTTCCATGACAAAGAGGAACTGGGGGAGTTCGTGACCACCAATCCAACCCTGCAGAGAATACTGAAGAACATTCTAGAAAGAGAGAAAAAAAATACCGGTATTTTAGGAACAGTGACAGAAAGGCCTCAATGTGTAGGGCAGGCAGTAGAATGAAGGAGAAAACTAGACAAACAAAGGCAGAAAAATAGCATAGCAGAAATGAGGCAGAGAAGGATAACTAGAAACTCTAACATAGATGGCCTTGATATGCTATATTGTTAATAGTGCACCAGGATTTAAAACACACATTACTCACACTACTCTGCTTAGATGCATTATATTCTGTTCCAGTCATTCTACCTGTACTAGATTTGAGGGCACAGACAGTAATCCTGAAAATAACAGGATATAGTACGTAATCATCCTTAATTTCCTATTAAGTTAATCTAAAGCTCTGTAAAACCTACACAGTTTTACCATGACTGATCATAATTGAATCTGGTTTGTTGCATTGCTGTTTTGTACTGATAGATTTTATTCAAAGCTGTTATGATTGATAGTGTCAAGTCTGAGAGTATAGGCAACTGCACTTAAGATGACAAGATTCACTAGAATATCCACTCTGGTTTGATTATTACCTGCCTTTGAAGTTTTATATTGTCTACAATGTTTTATTTTACTAATATTGTTATTTACTGCTATACTCAATTATACTGCTATATTCAATTATGCCTGATGATATAGACATTCTATTGAAGATAATAAACAACACAGTAATCATTGTAGATTACCTTGTACGGTGGTTTTATACGACTTTTTGGTTTCATGTTTTTATAGGAATTTGTTTTGTTTTGTCTTGCTAAGTTTTGTTTTTCCCTCTAATACAGAAAGGATAGAAATACATGCAGATTCATGCATGCGTAGCTGTTTACACTCTCACTGTTTGACTATCTACTTTGTGTGCTTTAATTTTGTAACTTGAGCAACTATTTCTAAGAGGACAATATGTAATTTATCAACTAGTGATTTCTTATTGTTTATCTTTTGGGGGGGGAATTCTGTATCACCTCTACCCTTTACATGCTTTTGTTTCTCTTTAAATAAATTAAAAATAAAATAGATACACATAGTAAAATGAGGAAAATCTTAAATGAACAATTAAGAAAGATTTCAAATGCATGAAACACATTCAAACACATATCCAAGATAAGAACTCCACTGAAAAGTGGCAAAACTTCTTGAAAGAAACTGAAGATAAACTTTCAGACCTTGAAAACAGGTTTGCAGCTAGCAATCATGAAAGAAAAGATCTCTTAAAAATAACAAGAAATCAGGAAGTAACAATTCAATGGCTGTAAGATGACACAGACAAAAATAATTTAAGAATGATAGATGTCAGCAAAAAAATACAAATGACATTAAAAGTCTATTTACACAAGTAATAGTAGAACACTTCCCAAGCATGGGAAAAGGACCTGACATACAGGTAAGTGAGGCTATAAAACTCCAGCTAGCTATAACCAAAATAAATCTAAACCCAAATATATAATGATCAAGATCCCAGAAATTCAGCACAAGAATAGTGTATTATAAGCTGTAGGAGAAAGGAAACTGATCACCTATAAAGGAAAACCCATCAGAATCATGACAGACTTTTTTCTTTTTTTGGTACTGAGGATCAAACTCACCTTGCACTTGCCAGGCAGGCATTTACACCACTGAGCTAAATCTCTGCTCCTCAGGACAGACTTCTTAACACAAGCCATCAAGTCAAGAGCTTGAAGTGAAGTATTTGAAGTCCTGAAACAAAACAACTTCCAACCCAGACTGATGTACCCTGCAAAACTTTCTTTCAAAATTAATGGAGAAACAAGATACTTCCATGACAAAGAACAGCTTAAGGAATTCATGACCACCAAACTAACTCTACAAAAAATACTGAAGACATTCTAGAGAGATAAAAATGACTACAGTTCCAAGAACAGCAGCAGAGGGGGATCACCAAGTGGGACAAGCAATTTAATGGAGGGGAAAAGTAGGCAGCCAACGACAGGAAAATAGCAAGGCAGAGACAAGCCAGTGCACGTTGACCAGAACCATTAATGTAGACAGCCTCAATTCACAATAAAAAGAAACATAGGCAGAGTGGATCAGGAGACAGGATCCATCAATATGCTTTATACAAGAAACACATTTAACTCGAAAGAAAATTCATAGACCGAAAGTCAAAAAAAAAAAAAAAAAAGCAATGCTCTATGTGATAGAGAACCAGAAAAAAGCAGGGGTAGCTTGCACATCAATCGTAGAACAGATAAGAAACATAGGCATTTTTATACAATGAAAAGCTATTCAGCTATAAAGGAAGATAACCTTTAGGCTCTTGTGAGTTAATGGATGCAACTTGAGATCATGCTCATGGGTGAAATGGTTCAGAGTCGCATAGGCGAACGTCATGCTGTCTCTCTAGTATAAAAAAACTAAAGAAATTAATGGGATTCAATAAATATTATGAAAGTGAAAGGGGAGAAAATGTTTAAAAAGGGAAGGCAGCAGCCACTGTTAATTTATTATCTTGTTTTAAACTCTGTATTGTTTTCTTATTTTTTTTTCCTTTTTTTTGATACTGGGAATCAAACTTGCGACCTCTGGCTTATGCCACTGAGCTAAATCCCCAGCCCCTGTATTGTTTTCATTATTCTATTTGGTTTTATTCTGTTTTGTTTTGTTAGGTTTTATTATATTTGATGGCATGAACAGTTATTTCAAAGATTACAAAATATGTTATGGTCGCCATTATTGATTTCCTATAATCTTGTTTCAAAGCCATGTATTGCTTTCATTAGTTTTGTTTTCATTTTATTCTATTTCGTTTTGTTTGATTTTATTATGTCTGATGGTACAGGCAGCTACTTTGAAGATAACAAGAGGCATTATGGTATCCATTGTTGATTTCCTATTATCTTGTTTTGAAGTCTTGTATTGCTTTCATTGTTTTGTTTTGATTGGTTTTACTCTGTTCTGTTTGATTTTATTATGTGTGATGGTGTGGGCAGCTATTTTGAAGGTAACAAGAGGCATAATGGTAGCCATTGTTGATTCCTTTATTACGTTTTGAAGTCCTGTATCATGTTCATTGTTTTGTATTGCTCTATTCTGTTTTACTTCACTTGGTTTTCTTCTCTTCAAAATAAAAAAAAAATTATTTTTCTTGCCAAGTGCAGTATCCTATAACACTAGTTATTTAGGACACTGAGGTAGGGTGATTGCTTTAGTCCCAGAATTCAATAACAGCTTGAGAACACTGCCAGACACCATATCAAAAAACAGAACAAAAATTGCTCAACATGCTATCAGGTGCAGCTTTACTACCTATACCTTAGCCAAAGTGCACTAGTATTAATATATCAAAGCTGCATAGCTACAGAGATACACAAAAGACAGCTGGGCCACAGAAAACATTGGCTAAGATGAGAATTAAACTTGATTTTGAAAATACAATTTTACCATAGCTAATTTGGCAGTTGGCTATTCTGTGTCAAGTACATGTTAAAAATAAAATTATATATCACACAGAAACAATTACTATTTCTATTCAAACATTAATTATATTTACTACCAGAGTTATACCAAGCAAAGCAAAGCAGTTACTGAACCTGACTTTGATTCTTTAAACCTACCCTGCGCTCCGCTACAGTACTGTTAGCTGACACACATATAACTCTGCTGCCCCCTTATGCTCAGTCAGGACAAAACTATTTCCTGACTTACATGATTTCAAGCAATCTGAAGTTGTTTTAAAAGACTGTTTCTTGGAACACAAAGCATTTTCACATAAGATAAATAAGAGGGGCCCAGGGATATAGTTCAGTGGTGCAGTGTCTGCCTGGCAAGTCCAAGGTCCTGAGTTCAATTCCCGGTATGTAAAAATAAGCTATTAAAGTCTCTTAAAGTGATAACATAATACCTAATATATTATTCATGTGGAATAAAAATTAAAACAAAAAATGTTATTGGTCAAATTTATGATGTTCTTGAATTATTTCTGGTAAAGGCAAAAGTTAATACTGAGGTGACTGTAAAGACAGATCCAATGATCTTTGTGCAAAATGAGAAGGTACATTTTGGATTATCACAAGAGTTGTGCCAAATTCTCTAAAACATTTTGATTTAGCTTCTCTTAAAAACCTGTAGCTGCATTTTCCTCCAAAGGGTGTCATGACAAGTAATTTACTTGGAACAAAGGAATGTAGGCCAAAACTGGGAGAAAATGAGAGGGGGAAAGGCAGAGAGATAAATGTCCCTGAACTACCTATAAAGAACTGGATAAAAGGTTATGATATAAATTAAGGGTCAAAACTTGGGTACTATCTAGGCACAATAAGCTCCCCCAAAATACATTTCCAAGAAGGTTCAAATTCATAAAGGCCCCTGAGTCATTTAGCTGTGATAATCTGAATTCCGCAGTACAAATGCTCATGAAAATTTACCAGTAATTCTCTCACTGGAACAGCCTGTTAAAATCAGACACCTGGCCTAAATAAGCTAGTCTACTCTAATGGAAAAGTATGTTTCTTAGCCACGTGTAGTGCTACAAGCCTGTAACCCCAGTACTTAGAAGGCTGAGCAGAAGGATCACAAGCACAAATCCCCAGGCTAACTTAGCAAGACTCCATCTCAAAATAAAAACTAAGAAAAGGGGATAGGAATATAACTCAGTGCAAAAGCCCTGGGTTCAATCTAGAGTACAGTGGAAAAAAAAAATTGTTTTTTTAATTTTTTAAAAAAATTTTATTCTGAAGGTAGTAGAAGTACAACAGAACAGGACAGAACAAAACCAATCTAGACAGTGCAGTGAATTTGGTACAGAACTTCACAGCAGGTTACCAGGATAACAGCAATAGGTACCATAGTATATCTCATTATCTTCACAATAGTTGTCTAGTCAATTAGGTATAGCAAAATCAAACCAAAGACAGAACATTATAAAATCAACTGAAAGAGAATATTGAAAAGAGTAAGCAATTAATCATAATGAATCAAAACTGAAAACAACATTTGCTTTCAAAGAGAAGATAGAGGAGGCCCCACATATTTGTTTCTTCACTTTTAACTGAAATCATACTTCCACATGGTAGTACCATAGGCAGTCTCGAGCAATATACTAGACTATAAATATGCATCTTAGAATAATTTTACCTCCCAAGAAAATTAATTAACTGATACATGAATAATAAAAATTTCATAAGAAAAAGAACTTCAAAATATAGGATACATAAATAAAATAAATTATGAATGGAATATACCAATAAAATTGAATGTAAAAAGATTTTAAAAGAAAAATTAAAAAGAAAGATTATGAACTGTTCTAACGCTAGCGAGAAAAAACACAAGAGCCTAAAATACTTTGTAGTGCCAGAAAGTAAGGAAGCGCTAGTAAAAAAGGAGGAGAATGTGTCAAAAGGGTATAGAATCCTAACTAAAGAATGTTTCCAGAGAGAAGACAAGATGGCCAATCAGTGAGCAACAAAATACAAAGCCTCCCGAGAGAAACAACTCATATGCCAGAATAAAACACCCTGGAGAGACTCAGAGGGAGATGGATCCTCTTGACACAGGAAGAAATTAAAACGTAAAAAAGCTCATCAAATACTTTGGGACTACAACTGAAACAGCTAAAAATTACAGGACACAGTGTTTTTGTTCCCTCCAAATTTGCAAATGCCTGAATCTGCGCCAGCCAGCAGAGCTGCCCAAACTCGTTCCCGCCGCCACTCACAGGAAGCACAGCAGCGCTGAACTCGGGGGTTGGTGAGCCCAACAGAGAGCGGAGCCAGTGAAGGGACCTTCATTAATCCATGGTCAGTGCTGGGAATGAGACCCACCCACCCACAGGAAGGGCATGACCAAATGGGCAACATGTTGGACTCAGGCAGGAGGAACCTGAACTGGGAGCTGCAGTGACTTCAGTTGGTCCCTCCCTCCCCAGAGCAGATTGGTGGGATTTGCTTGGACTGGGACGCGCCCCTGGCCAGGACCCAATGAGCCATCCCAAATCGATTCCCTGTGGCTAGCAAGTACTAACCGGGTGAAGGCACCTTAAGTTTGGCTGGCCCGGTGGGGAGGGGCAGGCAAATACAGCTGCTGCTTACACCTCAGTGACAAGAGGAGGCAGGAGAGAGTGGAGTTCTCTTGCCAGCATGCTTTGAAGGAAATGTGGCCAACAGGGAAGGGGGCTAGGACCTGCACTGTAACCCTTGTGGAGGAAGCCAGGGCCATGACAGGAGAGAGAGGAAGGAGGAGGACCCCAGTCCAGAACCCTGAGAGCACTGATCCAGGAGAAGGGAAAAGCAAGGCAAACACGCAACATCAGACATGGTTTTAATGGACATTAAGAGATATCTTTGGGACCTTGTAGACAAGCTCAAAACTGAAATATTAAATCAGGTAAAGCAAGATATAAGTAAGTAATAAAAGAAATGCTCTCAGGAAGCATTTCTCAGGATAATACAGACGGAAGAAGGGAGGAACACAAAAAAAGGAGAGAAACATTCAATGAAGAATATAAAGAAGATATAGAATACATGAAGCAGATTCAAAGAGACTACCAGAAAATTAAAAACTCCATTGAAAGCTGGCAAAACACCTTAAGAGAAACTAAGGATAGACTATCAAAACTTGAAGACAAGTTTGCAATGTGTGATCATGAAAGGAAAGATCTCTTAAAACAACAAGGAAACAGGCAGTAATAATACACAGGCTAGAAGATGACAAAAGAATCTACAATTTAAGAATAAGAAACGTGAACAAAGAAGCAGGAATACATGCAGGCAAATTACAAAGGCTATTCACAGAAATAATTACGGAAAACTTCCCAAGCATGGGAAAAGAAAATGACATTCGGTTATGTGAAGCATACAGAACTCCAGCCACCTACAACCAAAACAGATCTACACCCAGACATATAATAATCAAGATACCAAAAATTCAATATAAAAACAGAATATTAAAAGCCGTCAGAGAAAAGAAACAGATTACCTATAAATGTAAGCCCATCAGAATTACGGCTCACTTCTCAACACAGACCATCAGATCAAGAAGAGCTTGGAGCAAAGTCTTCCAAGCCCTAAAAAAAAATAACCTAGTTTTGTAGGGTACATCAAGCCCAGATTGATGTACCCTACAAAACTGTCACTAGAAATTAATGGAAAAACAAGATGTTTCCATGACAAAGAGGAAGTGGGGGAGTTTGTAACCACCAATCCAACCCTACAGAGAATACTGAAGGACATTCTAGAGAGAGAGAAAAAAAACACCAGGATTTTAGGAACAGTGGCAGAAAGGCCTCAATATGTGGGGCAGGCAGTAGAATGAAGGAGAAAACTAGACAAAGGCAGAAAAATAGCACAGCAGAAATGAGGCAGAGAAGGATAACTAGAATCACTAACATAGGTGGCCTTGATACACTATATTGTTAATAGTACACCAGGATTTAAAACACACATTACTCACACTACTCTGCTTAGATGTATTATATTCTGTTCCAGTCATTCTACCTGTACTAGATTTGAGGGCACAGACAGTAATCCTGAAAATAACAGGATATAGTAGGTAATCATCCTTAATTTCCTATTAAGTTAATCTAAAGCTCTATATAACCTACACTGTTTTACCATGACTGATCGTAATCAAATCTGGGTTTGTTAGATCACTGTTTTGTACTGATAGATTTTATTCAAAGCTGTTATGATTGATAGTATCAAGTCTGAGAGTATAGGCAACTGCACTTAAGATGACAAGATCCACTAGAATATCCACTCTGGTTTGATTATTACCTGCCTTTGAAGTTTTATATTGTCTATAATGTTTTATTTTTACTAATATTATTTACTGCTTTACTCAATTATACTGCTATATTATATTATGACTGATGATATAGACATTCTATTGAAGATAATAAGAAACAACATAGTAATCATTGTAGATCACCTTGTACTGTGGTTTTATACGACTTTTTGGTTTCATGTTTTTATAGGAATTTGTTTTGTTTTGTCTTGCTAAGTTTTGTTTTTCCCTCTAATACAGAAAGGATAGAAATATGTGTAGAGATTCATGTATTCGTAGCTGTTTACACTCTCACTGTTTGACTATCTACTTCATATGCTTTAATTTTGTAACTTGAACAACTATTTCTAAGAGGACAATATGTAATTTATTAACTAGTGATTTTTTATTGTTTATCTTTTTTTTTTTGGAATTCTGTATTACCTCTACCCTTTACATGCCTTTGTTTCTCTTTAAATAAAAAAACTTAAAAAAAAAAAAAGAATGTTTCCAATTGAAACAACTGGAGCAGAAAAAGGTGATTGACTTGAGCAGGATTATAACATGTTTGTACTAAACAAATGTGGAAAAAAAAAATAACTCTTCTCTGTCTTGTGTGTTGTTCTCTTTTGTTTCTATTTTCATTTGTTTGCAGTACCAAGCATCAACCCCAGGGTTCTGTGCATGCTAGATGAGTGCTGTACCACTGAGCCCCAGAACAGCTGTTCTTTATGAAAACAATTCCACCTAATAATCGTTGAAAGAATGAGAGATACTTTAAGTTATCATAATTCCACAGAAATTACTGCTGCAGACAAGAACCAATCAATGCTAAAATTAATAAGAGAAATTTTTTAAGCAAAAACAATGTTTGCATGAAGAATAAAACCTTATTTGGAGGTCTTGGAGTGCCCTCTGCTGGTTTCTACAGAGAACTTCAATGAAGTTCTGCCAACCATGCTCCTTGCATATAATATAAATCAACTGCCCTTTTTTCTTTCCAATTATCTACCTGCCGCAAGGTGGTTTTCCCATTCAAAGCTTAGCTATTCTGTTCCTCCTGATTCAAAGTTATTTTCTTCTCTAAAAATCTAAATACCTCACTAGTTACTAAATCTATCTCTGCTCTAACAGAATAGTACATCACAAACTCATACCATTTCCTGGCTTATCTCTACAGTCCATCAAGTGCCAGTAAACCATGAAGGCTCCTCTCACTAACCATTCCAGAGGACAGCCAGCAGAAGGTGGGCAAGCTAGGCAGGGCCTTGGGAAAAGGAAAGCTTCAGGGGAAGCCTGGGGCCTCCAATGGATGGGAGGCTATTCAGACTGCAGAACCTGAGAGGTCACCAAGTCTACTGACATCTAGGCCATGGGCCTAAGACCCAGAAAGAAAAAGTATTTCCATTAATGATGTTTCATATTTATAGCCTATGAAATTAGTGGTCCTTCTAATTTAGGTAAATCAACTACAGCTCTTCATCAGGAAAATACTGAGAATTTTTGACAAATGACAGTGGACCCCACAGATACAACTGGCTGTACCCTGATTGCATCCATACCACAGATAAATTTTACTTATCCCATAGAATATTTCATAACTTTTGAATTAGACGCCAGTGTTTTATTTTTGTTTTTCTGAAACAGGGTCTCCCTATGTGATTGAGCTGGCCTTGAACTCACAAGGTAGCCTAGATTAGCCTCAGATTTTTACCAGTCCTGCCTCAGCCTCCTAAATGCTAGGATTACAAGCGTAGATCACCACATCCAGCTGAATACCAATGTTTAAACTCTGCAAATATCACATTTAAAAATTAAGTGTTCTGGTTTTTCACAAAAGAATAAATGTAACAAATCTGGCTCACAGAGTTTGACTCTACGTGATAACAAAGTGACAGGAACTGAGGAGAAGTACTTGCTCTTTAATTCCTTCCCCACAACTCACAAAAGGCATGAATCTGGCCCCTGTGGAAAAAGGTTTTCAACATCTGCTGTGTAGGATACTATCAATATGTCTTCAATGATTAAAGAATCTTGGCCATTATCTACACAAGGCTCCTTAATATTCATCCTTCTACAAATCACTATAGCTGATTATATTACAAAAACATAACATACTTACTCCTCTGAATTTCATTCTTTTATTACTAGTATCCTATATCAATGGATCAGAACCCCCTGGAAAGTTTGCTAAAGCACAGACTATTGAGGGCCACCAGTCAGAATTTATGATGCAGTAGTCTGAGGTAGGACCTGAGAATGTGCAAATTCTAGCAAATGCCCTGGCAATGCTGATGCTACTGATAACACACTGTTATGGCTCGTGTCAGTAGATCTGGTGACCTCTCAGGTTCTGCAGTCTGAATAGTCTCCCATCCACTGGAGGCCCCAGGCTTCCCCTGAAGCTTTCCTTTTCCCAAGGCCCTGCCTAGCTTGCCCACCTTCTGCTGGCTGTCCTCTGGAATGGTTAGTGAGAGGAGCCTTCATGGTTTACTGGCACTTGATGGACTGTAGAGATAAGCCAGGAAATGGTATGAGTTTGTGATGTACTATTCTGTTAGAGCAGAGATAGATTTAGTAACTAGTGAGGTATTTAACAAAAATAAAACACTGGCGTCTAATTCAAAAGTTATGAAATATGAAATGTCCCCCCAAAGCCTCATGCAGTTATAGGTGGGGCTTCTCAGAGCTGGCTGGGTCGAAGATGTGCAATGCTGGGATTAAGGGTGCCCCAACCTGGGAAGAATGTAAGGAACAGAAAGAGGGCTGCTGCTGCCACTTACTGCTGCTGCTGCTGCAGCTGCTGCTGCTGCTGCTGCTGCTGCTGCTGCTGCTGCTGCTGCTGCTTCTGTTTCGGCTCCTTGTCTGCTGCCTCCTGCCGGCTGTGTAATGCCACTCTGCTATGTGTCATTTTGCCTTGGAACCATCCAATTATGGACTGAAACTTCTACAAACTATGAACTCAAATCAATCTTTCCTTTTATCCTTTAACTTTAGATGTTGGGCATTTTGTCTCAGCAACAAGAAAGGTAACTAAGACACACACTTTGAGAAGAGCTGTTATTCATCGACTCAGTGATGAGTGTATATAAGTGTGTATTTGGGGGGGGCATGCACACGCGAATGCTGGGGATTAAAGCAATGGCTTTGGGCATGTTAGGCAAACACTCAACTGCTGAATTATATCTCCAGTCCCTACTCATTTTTTTATTTGAAAATTTTACATGATCCTTTTATGTACATTTCTGGAGTACCCCTAGAGCAGCAATGTCCAAGAACAATTTTTTGCAATCATGGATATGTTCTATACAAAGTGCTGTCCAACATGAAGAAAAGCTGTTGTGTATTGTGACTGAAGACCTGAATTTTTACTTTTAATTAATTTTAATTTAACACCATGAGTGGTTCCCATACTGGACAGCACAGCTCTAAAGACTCTTAGAAAGCCAACCCTGGGGCAGTGAGGAGGATGTGACAGGAAAAGACAACCTTTACCTGTGCATAAATAGCAAAATCCAGAATTAAGCATGTGAACTCCAGCTAATTTTCAAATATCAGCTTTAAATATTTTGAGTTGTGACCAGAAGTAATTATGCATGTCAAAAGTAAAAATGGATTCTGTAATGTCAGTGAAATGAAAGAACCTCAATCCACTTAGCAAAAAACAACAAATCATCAATCTCATTCCTTTTTTTACCTTTTGTTCTGCTGGGAATCACAGTCACCCAATCAGGTCCACTGGAGTTGATGGGCATTTTAATATTGACACCACTTTAAGAGGAATAAAAAGAGCATAGGCTTAGATTCAAGGACATTTATTTTCAGTTATGCATCTTTATCTGCAAGCGAAAAAATGCATATGATTGCATAGAGCATTCTTATGATAAAATACACTTTAAGTTGTTAGCCAGCACAATCAATAACTAACAAACCAGGTGTTTTGTAGTAAGCAGGTTACATAGATAAGTAAACTGAAAAGAAATGAAATAAGTCTCTTAATAAGTTTTTACTTCATTGTATACTGCTTACCTGTGTTTAGAATATAAAATCCAAAATGACTAATTCTGCTTTGAATTATGCCTCTTGAACTTTGAGAAATGGTTCACACTGAGAGGAATATCTACTTTTCAGGCTGCAAGTCTGTGTAGCATGAAATCATGTATCAGACTCCTTAGGCCTTCACCAGGTCTGAGTCATACTGGGGACACCTGCCCCCAGGTATGTACATAGGCAGTGGTTGGTTCATCATTACTATGACTCTTCAACGCCTGTTCCTCTAACTAAAACACTCAGTGTTCAACAATATGGATGGTGGTTCATTCGCCTTTGCATCTTTTTCAGAATTTAGCACATGTGCTGGACTACTATCCATACTCAGTAAAATTTTTGAACAGCTGCATGAAAAACTGAGGGAAACCAGGCATGGTTGCACACACCTGTAATCCCAGTACACAGGAAGCTGAGACAGGAGGATCACTGCAAGTTGGAGGCCAGCCTGGGCTACAAAGTGAGTTCTAGGCCAGCCCAAACTGCACAGTGAAACTCTGTCTCAAAAAGAAAAATTAAAGGACAGTGAAGGTAAGACAAATACTAAAAACTCAGTGCAACTATTTCAGAAACAGTCACAATAACTAGCCTTCTTATATTTAGATCAAAATCTAACAGCTAGCAAAGGAGATTTTAAAATGGAAGATGTATTTTTATAAGTACCAACTCCACATGAGAAATGTAAACATTATATACTGCAAATGTACTAATAAAAAAAATTTAAACTAATAACTACATAGGATGGCACACCCCTATAATCACAGCTACTCAGGAAGCTGTGGTAGGAGGACTGCAAGTTCAAGACAAGAGTAGACAATTTAGCAAGACATTGTCTCAAAAAAAAAAAAAAAATCAGGAGTGTAGCTCAGTGGTAGAGTGCCTGCCTAGCATGCCGAAGGCTCTAGGTTCAATCCCTTATACTGAAACAATAACAAAACAATAATAAAAGTTTTAACTTTCTAAACTCTTGATATAGGAATGAACAATCATGATTTTATTTTATCAATTTCAGAAAAGATGTTCTCAATTCAAAAATATTTAAGCTTCTGTTATACCCCAGGTACTGAACTAGATGTCAAGACTATCACAGGAAACAGAACACACAATACCTCCTCCTTCATGGAACTGATATTCTAATGATGGAGACAGACAAAAAGCAAATAATGAAACACAGGGTTGGCCACACTAGAGAATAACAGAGTGGCCTATCTTCCATAAGTGACATTTTAAAAAGAATATGACTTTTAAGAGAACACATATAAACACATATTTCAGAAGTGTAATAATTTTCCTATAAAAATATTTGTTGAAAAATTTCCTATAGAATTTCACTACAAAAATATTTAATCTGGGGCCAGGGATTTAGCTCAGCAGCATAGCAAGCACGCAGTCGTGAGTTCAATCCCTAGTACCAAAAAAATAATAATAATCTGAAATCCAGTCATATTGAAAAATAATTAAACAGTAAAGCAATATTAAAATTGTTCATATCATGAAAACCAAAATATGCTTTAAAAAAACTTCTGGATTAAAGAAATAACTAAACATATAGTGTGATCACAGGATAGATTAGCTAAAATAGAGAACTACTACTACTGAGACAACTGGAAAACCTTGAATATGAACTGAATATTAGCTAGTAAAATTGCATCAATATTAAGTGATCACTGTGGTATGACCATGATGGAGATGCATACTAACAAGGTGCAGTGCCATGATAATCGCAACTTACTCTTAAATGGTCCGATAACACATACATACATATAGGCCCCTTGCTCAAGCCAGGAGAAGAACCAGTCAGCATCTCCTGAGATCCAGCCATGGTGGAATTTAGGCGGCTGAACAAGAAAGCAATTTGCTCCCTTCCCTGGTAAGCGCCCCTTGCTCGAGCCAGGAGGGGAACCAGTCAGCGTCTCCTGAGAGCCAGCCAATGTGGAACTTAGGCGGCTGAACAAGAAAGCAATTCACTCCCCTTCCTGTCTCCTGTGTTTGAAGGCAATGTGGCACATGAAATGGAAGATCATCAGTATGCTTTGTCTCTTGAAGATCTCTTCCTTACTGCGTTGGGATGTGAAATTTGAACTCTCCATGTACATTCCTACCTTCTCCGGAGTTAGTACACTACTGGAGATTCATGGCTATAATTAAAGAATTGCTAGATGTGCTTTCCTAGATGAGGACACTCATTTTATGTTAACAGAAGTGTCTCTCAAGATTTCTTCCTTTGTTTAAATAGTATAAATTTTTAAGACAGTCAAATAACATTGAGAAACAACAAACTATTAGAGGACTGTTGAAATTCAGGTCAATCTGAATAATATTTATTGTATGATTATTGCATTTAAAATAACAGAGAATAAAATATGAGTAAAAAGAACATCCTTGTCCACATTTCAGTGTGGCAAGGAGAATAAATAAACCAGAGATGTTTAATATCACTATGTCCATGTAAGTACTGTTCTCACTGCTGAATTATGCAGTATATAATACAACCAGGCTTCATTTATCAGTTATTTGGAGTTTACATTTTCTGCACTTCTTAATTGTGTAGTTCTTAACCTTGCTTATCTTTTTTTCATATATACTTTTTTTTTTAAAGCCCCAAGCCAGCCATGGTGGTGCATGCCTTACTGCTTATCATTTTTTTATATATATATATACTTTTGTTTAAAAAGAAATACCTTGGTCAACTATGATGGTGTGACACTGTAATCCCAGCCCTTGGGAGGAGGCTGAGATGAGAGGACTGCTATTAGTTCGAGGCTAGCCTGGACTACATAATGAGTTCAAGGACAGTATGAACTACATAAAAGTCTCAGAAAGATAGAATCCCTTAAGTCATTTTTGTAAGAATTTAGAAGACAAAGACTATAAACGCATGTGATCTACATAGGAAGTAAGATATAATAGCACAAGTCTGTAATCCTAGCCACTTTGAAGACTGATTCAGGAGTATCTCTAATTAGAAGCCAGTCTGGGTAACTTAGTTAGAATTCACATAAAATAGGGGTTGAGGGGATAGGAAAAATCTATGGTCTATAACACTTTTCCCTTCTTTTGGACACTGATTAAAAATTCCTTGCTTTGAGATTAAATGAAATATATAATTAAAAGCAAGAAATATATATATATAAAAATTACACATTTTTCCTGTTAAGAAGCAAAAGGAAATGGAAGAGTAAAATCAGGAAAATGTAGCATCAAAGATCAGTATTACATCCTAAAAAATGTAAATAAATCTAATTATCAAATAAGCACACAGTTTTCATTATTCCTAGTACCTGCACTATTACTGTCTTTTTAACTTAAATTTAGGTTCATCCATATGAATGAATGGACACTTTAAAAATGTAAGTTTTATATTTGGATGGGTATTACTATTTTATCAACTAGAAAACTGTATTTATCATTGAATAAAATAAACTGTATTTATCATTGAAATTAAAAAAACACATACACATTACATAAAGATAAAGCAAATTTGGCAAAATATTAACAATGGTGACTCTAGGAAAAATGTTTTTGGGTGGCACTGTTACACAAGGGGTCTTTGTTTTTTGCTTTCTGTTCTTTTGTTTGTAGTGCTGCAGATTGAATGCAGGGCCTCCATGATGAATTACTCTTTGTTATTTTATTTTTTATTTTGAAACAAGGTCTTGTTAAGCTAAACTGCCCAACTAGGCCCAAATGTGTGATCCTCCTGCCTCAGCCTCCCAAAGTGCTAAGATTATGAGTATACTGCTTCATACCACTGTGAAGCATTTTTCTTTTTTTAAAACAAAATTAGAAAGACAAAAAGTACAATCATGCTAAAATAAAAGTGAAGCCAGGTGTGATGGCATGCTTCTGTATCCCAGCACTTAGGAGGCTGACGTAAGAGGATTGCTATGAGTTCAAAGTCAGCCTGGGTGATATGCTGAGACCTTGTCACAAAAACAAATAAATAAAAATAAAAGGGAAATTTTCAGGTGATAAGCTCATTCTTTCAAAAGGCCTATTCTTCTATTAATATAGGATCTTTTAAGCAAAGTACTATACTGTTGTCCTTTCTATGCTAAATAGTTTTTTCCCTTATGGATTAAGAACAAAAATTATACTACCTTAATTGTCCACCTGTCACTTAGGGAACCACATACTAAGGCTATACTTCTTAATTCTTTCTAACTCAGGCAAAGCTATGATCCACCAAAGAAGAGAGATAAAAAATGGTATCAGCTCAACATTCAGGCCCTCAGCTTAAAACAGGCCCTCAGCTTCAAACAGTACACCCACAGATTCCTCAAGAGATCAATTTTAATCTATCTCTTTTTCTTTTCAAAGAGGCTAGAATAATATTCTAAAACTTAAACAGAGTAAGAAAAAAGGACAATTAATTATTAGGATTGTGTCAAATGTTTGGTTTCCAAAGATGTACATACCACCTCAAGCACTGCTTTCCCAACAAACTTTCAAATTCTATAATGATTCTACAACCATACTCCATCAGCCAGTCTCACCCATAAACTACAAGTAAGGGTGGAAGCAAAAGCCTTACAGCACCTTAATTTTGGGTTAACAAGTGTTTACTGCTTTTAATGGTGGAATTTAGTATTGGGGACATTTTTAAATTTTTCACTAATTTAACTTTCTCACCTTTCTTCAACTATTTTCCAAATGGAATTTGAATAAATTCTAAACTATGATTCTTCCTTTTGCTAGAGTATTAAGTAAGTTGACAGACTCTAAAAGGAAGTAACTAATCTTTATAACACAGACCAAAATAAAATAAAATAAATTACATGGAAATGAAATAATCTGTTCACAGTCAATGACAACTAACATGTCTGAGAACTGAACCCAAAATCAAAGAAAAAAACTTTTGATTTTGTTTTTAAAGTCTTGTTTCTGTTTAGCTTTCATTTTGTTGTTTGTTTGTTTGTACCAGGGATCCAATTCACAACCTAGCGCTTGCCAAGCAGGCACTTATGCCGCTGAGCTACATCTCCAGCCTATTTAGTTTTCATTTTGTACTGAACCATACAAAATAACAGTCTTCTCGTGAAGACCACAGTAAAAATAGAGTACAGCTCCCTCTGCTGGCATAGCATGAGTCCACTAGACATGTACATAAACTGATAGGAACAAAAAAAGTTGGCTTCAGAAATGGAAAATCAGAGGGTTCTATTTTAGTAGTTTCTATAGACTGATTACTTTATGGTAGCAACTTTTCCTCTACCAACGAGAGTGGTTATAAAATGTAAAAAGTTTTAGGATGCCCCAAAAAACTGAACAAATATAGTTCCCCAACCGAGTGTTTAAAAAGTGTCTTAGTTGAGGCTAGGCATGGTGGTACGTGTCTGTAATTCCACCTCTCAGGAGGCTGATGCAGAAAGATCAAGGTTATCCTAGACTACACAGGGAGATCAGGGCCAGCCTGAATTACCAAGCAAGACCATGTATCAAGAAAAAAACCAAAAAATTGTATTATTTGATAAAAAGCTTTTAAAAAAAAAAAAACTATATATTCAAATAATTGTGCCTTTTCACCATGTAGCTTCTATAACTTACTTCTTTAAAAAAGATTTTTATTTCTAACTCATATGCAATAATTGTACATTCTTATGACACATAAATGTCTTTTTAATACAGGCAGTATGCAAAAATGTATAATGCCCAGAATAGGGAACAGACATACAGAATAGGGTAACTGACATATTATCTCAGGCATTTATCACTTATTTGTGTTGGAAACATTCAAAATTCTTTGTACTAGTTATTTTAAAATATTCAATTAAAATCAGTATAGGCATTTAGTCCATTTCTAAGGATTGCCAAAGTCCTAACAGTTTAGCATTGCTAAAAAGTCCAAGACCAAAGTCTCTGAGATTTAAAGCAAAATTTTTAGCTGCAAGTCTCTACAAATGACAAGAAAGTTAAACATTTTCAACACTCATTGGTACAAGACATTTCAATTCCAAAAGTTATAAACAGGGAGGTAAGAAATGGGGATAAACCAAGTCCAAATTGCAGTAGGGCAAACATTAAGTCATATAGCTTCACGTGCAGCATCTGAGGCCACCTATGGCAAGATGTAAACTCCAAGGGGCTAGGGTGACTCTGCCCCTGCCTGTACATAAACTGATAGAAACAAAAGTTGAACTTCCTGTGATTGTAGCTCCCATGGCTTCTCTCTTACATTGGCTCTGTTCCCTCCCTGCTGTTTTCCTCAGACAATTTACATTCCTGGGTTCTCCAGACTTGCAGTTTCACACTCACAGTTTCACACACTGAACTCTCAGGGGCACACTGGCTAGCCTGCCAGGCCTTCTTCAAAATCTGGGTGGAAGCCCTCCTGACCCCACAACTTTTCCATTCTGCATACACCTAAAACCAGCACCACACAGATGGTGCCAAGGTCTGCCACAAGCAGCAGCAAGTAGCCAGGCTTCCTTCTCTCTTTGCTACAGAGGTCCAGGCTTATGAACCAAATCCCAAGGAACATGGAATCCAAAGGAATCCCTAGGTCATTGCCATTCTGGAACATAGTACTCTGGGGCTGTCTTCTCAAAGCAAAGTCTTACCCTTTTGCAATTTTAAGGCTACAAAGGATAGAGCCCTGCTGCTTCTGGTGATGCCCTCTGGCCATCTTTTCCATTCTCCTCTTCTTGTTAGCAGTCAAAATCTCCTCTGCTCTAGCTTTGCAGTCCACAGCTTTACCAGAGCTTTCTTTCTGGCCAAACTCAAAACATTTTAAAACATGTTGCTCTTGGGCTCATTGCTCTTGATTCTCAACACAGATCTGGCTAAAAGCACTCAACAGTAGCCATATCACTGCCCCAACATTCAACAGCCTTGAAATTTAATCTTAATCTCAGGCAAAGTCTCTGCACACAAGCAAAATGCAGACAAACTTTCTGCCAAGGTATAATATACACTGTATAGAGTACAACAGCCAATGCAGTTCTTCTTGCCAGTAGAAATTTCTGAGCCTGGCCTTTACCAGCAGGATTTCTATCAGCCTTCTGGTCTTCTGAGATTGGACCAGGATCTCCTAGGATCAAGTACCATATAAGGCATTCCAGCTCTACTTTTTCAGCAAGCACCTCAAAATCTTTCCTAACTCTTCCCTTCCCACAAGCCATTTCCAAAGGGTCTTAAGCCACAGGGTCAGACACAGTCATAGCAATAATACCACTTCTTTGGTACCAAATTCTGTCTTAGCTACTTTTCTCATTGCTGAGACAAAATATCCAACACCCACAAGTTAGAGGGGAAAGGTTTATTTAACTCACAGTTTGTAGAGGTTTTAGTCCTTAATTGGCTGGCTCCAGGTATGGTGCTTTGCAAAAGACAACAGTTCAGGGTGGGCAGAAGGTAGCAAAACAATAAGGGACTTTAGTTCATCTTTCTAATCCTTTTATCATATCCAGACTACTTAAGGCATGTAGCACTCACACCCTTAATCCCAGGGTCCTTAAGACTAGTACTGTACCATGAATCAATTCCAGCATCACATACTCTAGATCCACCCAGCTCTAAAAAAAGCCCCACCTATGACTGCATGAGGTTTTGGGAGGACATCTAGACACAAGCCATCACAATGCTGAAAATGTTTTATGCTTACATTCAAAATAGAAATTTGAGTGCAACAATGCAATTTCAACAAGTATTAACTTTAAAAATACAATTTTCTGTAATATAGTTGGCTTTCTGTTTAAGTCAACTCAGTTAATAAATGCCATATTCAGTCTTTTATTCCTAACAATAATTGTGCATATGATTTAAAATTGATATTATATTACTTTTTAAAAAAAATTTAAGTTTTGCATAAGCTATAGCACAAACCTATCAAAGCTGTTCTTGGATAATGCTTTCATGTTTATTAGGACATATTTGCTGTGCACAATGATTATATTCATCATGGGACATTAGTACATGTATATAGCACATCATAATTCTTTTCATGTTCCCTTGCCATTTTTTTTTTAATCTGTTCTGTGAATAAGTAATCTTACCTATAGTTATAAATACTGTGCGTAGTTCTGAAGTAAAACAAATATCAGGGTAAGAACATAAATTTAACAGTAAAGATCTTTAACTTCATCTTGGGTAAGCACTAAATTTCCCCTTTAAAACACTAACCCAAAACACAAACCTGGGTTTATTTTCTTATTTACCACCTCTTGAACTGGGTCAAATTGCGAGAGGTAAGGAACATACTCAAAACAAGAAATTTTCTCAAATAGGATGAGGAGAATGAAAGGGCTTTTGAATGATCCCTGAAACAAAGAGTACATACCTCTGGAAGAAAGCACTCTCTGATGCACTTAGGAGTCCCTTTAGGTATCCACCTTTGAAATGGTTAATTCTGCTGCTACAAGGGAGCTTCTTCGGCTTGAAGCAGAACCAGGGCTCTCCAGTGTACAGATCTGTGAAGTTACACAGAGGGAGACTCCCAGGAAGACACACGTTGCATTCAGTGGTTTCAGAAATTCTTCCTGAATGGAACAGACTCTTGAAATAGACCCTGTCTGGTCTCTCTTCCTGTAGGTGTTGAAGAACTCTGATCCCTTCACTGGGATGAACCAGAGATATGGACACTTTAACTTTGCCTGGCCAGAGCAAAGTAAAAAACACCTTGTAAAACCCATTTTGATAGTCTACCACTCTGCCCACAGCCCCAGCCTGTAGCCTGGGGGAGTGGATTCTGGCCTGCAGGTAGTCTCCACCATACTTCTTCGGCTTTCTTTGAAAATCCTGCAAATGAACCAGAACTTCCAGCTGACTTCCCACCTCGAAGAAGGCTGCAGAGTTCAAGATGACAAAGTAGCTGGAAGAAGGACTGGTGCTCTTCACAAAAGGAACTAGACCCACATCAGGCACCTGCCACTGCAAGGCAGCCAGTAAGGAATCCTCTTCCACACGCTCCTGACTGGACAGGGTCTGGTGCTCATAGCCACAGTAGGGATTCCGGCTGATGCCCGTAGCTTGGGAGGAAACAAACTGTCCACTGCTATCAATGAATGTGGCTGACACAGTCTCATGGTCCAAGTACTACAGAGAAAGACACAACCAATAGAAACCACTGCTAAAATAAATCTCTGAATAGTCACACAAATCTTCAGTTCAAATTTATATAAATAAACATAGTTCACAAGTTTTATAGGGCCATCTTATTATAACACAATAAAATTAATATGATAAATCCACAGCACAATCTCTATACTTTTGCAACTTTTACCTCCAAGAGCTCTGCCAGGTTTTTACAGTGATTTATCGGAGAAAAAAAATTCCCTGAGCAGTGTACCTCAGTCTCAGACACCCCCAGCCAGGCGCTGCATGGAGGCACTGGCAGGGATTGGGGCAGCTGGTGAGCTCCTCCCAGGCTGACAGCTGCACTCATGTCCTCCAGGAAAGAGCCAAGCCTATCTGCACAGTGCCTGCAGCTGTAGCACAAAAGGACAGATTTCACCTCTCCTAGGAATCAGAAGCTCTGCTTCAACACTCATGCCTTATTGTGCTTAGTGGAAAAAAATGGATTTACAACTCAACAAGCAGAAATCATTGTCTGCCATGGTCAAGATCATGGAGGCCAGTGAGGACATCGTCTACAGAAACATGATCACCAAGGTATAGCAGGAGATCACTCTTCAGCCAACAATGTCTAAGATTGCAAATATGAAAAAGGATATAATTATTTTGAAGAAGAGCAAATTTTCAGCCCTCAGAGCAGAAAATGAGAAAACAGAGCTTAAACTACATCAGTTAAAACAAGTAACAGATTAAGTGATCAAAGTCCAAACAAATACCAAGTTAGTCCTCAATCTAGAAAAGAGCAGAGTAAAAGAATTGTATTCACTGAACAAAAGGAAGCTGCTGGAATTGAGGACAGAAAGAGTAGAATTGCATGCCCAGCAGGATCAGGCCCTGAACAGACTGACAAGAAGATTGAAACCAAAGTTGTTGGCCTCAGGACCATACCAGAAGCACACAAGCTTGACAAGGTCAAGTAACTAGCAGGTCTGTATTTAGCTGCCTAACAGTAGCTCTGGGATCTGTGGGTATAATAAATTGCCTATTTCAAGAGATTTCTATCATTTTTCTATAAGAATGCTACATTGTTGTTCCTTTCTTCTTATTTCAAATTTTAATCCTGATTTTGACTTAATACACATTATTTATTTTTATGAAAATTGTGGGCATGCAATTTTCATAAAGCCAAGACAATGAGGTCACAAATTCCTTAATCACTCCTCTCATCACCTGTGTAATCGATTTTATAACTGAGTGGTATGGACCAGGACATGGAAGATTCACTCCACTGAATCAGTAAAGTTGGCCAAATTAACAAGAAACATTGGTCTAACTCTACAGTTTAAAATCTTCTGTCACACTGGAAATTCGCAATCTCCACTGAAAGGGCACAGTGACTTTAAGTGCCAAAGAATCACTGAAACTCAGTCCAGTGTCCCAGCTCCTCTTTACCTGGGACACAGGCCTCTGCCAGCTGCTCCTATGCCTGGTGTGCTTCAGTTGCTGTTGGCTTGTTAATAACACAACTGTATTTCTCCACCTCAGTGATTTCTGCTGTCATACTAAGTCATATTAACTATGTTTAACATGCCTTCCAACAAGAAAACTTTGCAATCTAACAAAGCCATGTAATTGTAAAGGGGAATCTTTTACCTCTTAAATGCCAGATTTCCTTTCTTCTTTTCCTCCCTCTTCTTTCTCTTCCCTTTCCCTCATGATGCAAAAGCTACAATAAAAGCTTTCCCTCCCTCTTCTTTCTCTTCCCTTTCCCTCATGATGTAAAAGCTCTACCTGTGCCATTATCTACCTAGAAAACTTACTAATTTTCAGCATGAAATTCTCCTTGAGTTTATGGTTCAGTCTCTTCCTTTGGGCTGTGATAAAAGGAAAGCACTCTACTTCCCTTCTATAAGATGTCTAGATGAGGTGTTCACTTTTTGCAGTGAAACTCATACTGTTAGTGAGTGTGCCTTTGCCTGTAACCAGCTGCAACTATACGCTTTCCAGATGGAATAGCTGTGCCTCAGCTATACATCAGCGTGATTTCTCTTGTTGTTGAAGACATCCTCACACCTACCTTATCTCTTTAATTAAAACAAATAAACCCTCAAAAAAAATTCCCCTGAGCTTCTACCAGGGGAAAAGGAAATCACTTTATTTATTTAATTTTAAAGGTAATAAAACAGAACAATAAAACAAACTGAAACAGTGATAAGACAATAGGAAATCTACCAAAGTTACTACATTGCATATTGTTTTCCTCTAAATAGTTGTTCAGCTTTAGACTTCCAAAGTTAATCAAATGATACAGTTCCTCCAAATCAACTGGTTGTTGGCGGGGGGGACCACACCTGTTCTTCACTCGGCCAGTGTGCCAGTCAGCTCACAGGCTGAGGCTTAGCTTCCTTCCTGTTCTCCCCATTCTGTGCTCCAGTCGGCTCACAGAAAAACACTTTGAAATACTCCCAAACACTATGTACTTACCAAAGCCTATCCTCAAAAGAAACTTTTACCAAAGCCTAAATTTCTGGACTTTCATTACAGCCTAACCTACTTGAGAGAAGAAAAGTATCCAACTCCAGCCCCTGCAGAGGGAAAAATCGAGAATAACTGGTAAAGTTCATAGCTAAGGGATACATGGTTACTAAAAGACTGAGGCCTAATGACAGGATAACAATGATTCCCCTCCCCCACACACACATTATAATCACATAACTTCACTACAAGCTTGTTTACCATAGTTTCTTCTACCCAGTCCATCATGGCCAGGTTCAACAAAAAACTACAAGGCAACCAAAAAGGCAAAAAAAGGGTTTGAAGACACAAAGCTGACATCAGAACCAGACTCAGATATTTAAAATTCTGGAATTATCAAATTGGAGATTAGTGCTAATGCACTTGCCTGGCATGTGTGAAGCCTTGGGTTCAACCCCCAGTAATACAAATAATTTTAAGAATTTAAAAGTATTTTATCAGGGTGAGAAAGAAAATTATATGGGTGAGAAATTTGAATCTAAAGAAAGGAAGAATACCTGGGATGGGAATAAAGTGAAAGCAAAACAAAAGGCCTTTTTGAAGGGTTTGCTTGCTTTGTTTGAGATAAATTCTCATGAAATTGCTCAAGTTGGTCTTGAACTCCTGGGTTCAAGCAATCCTCCTGCCTCAGCTTTAAGAGAAGCTGGAACTACCAACACACACCACCACACTCAGCTTTTTTTCTTATTCTTAGTTAATCTGAAGGACAACAGATTGCTAAAAGTAAAAAAAGCAACAATTATGTAATTATGTACACTTACATAGCCATATGTATATGTATAATAGACATATACAGTTACATACACGTGAAGACAGCAATAACTGAAGAGATAAAATGAACTAGGAATATTCTGTACAATGTACTTGTACTTCCCATGAAGTCATACACTTATTTCAAGTGAATTTTGATTAGTTGTAAATGTATATTGCATATACAAGGGTAACCTCTAAAATTTTTTGAAAGGAAATACAGTTGATGCTAAGAAAGGGGAGATTCCTCAAAAAACTAAAACTAGAATTTCCATTCAACATTTCTAGGTATCTTCCTAAAAGAGTTAAAGATATTACATTATAGACATTATAGTGATACATGCATACTCATGTTTATAGTAACACAATTCATAACAGCTAAATCTTGGAAGTGGCCTATATGTCTATCGACAGATGAATAAAGAAAATGTGTTTATACCCAATAGAATACTACTCTGCCATGAAGAAGAGTAAATGAAGAAACCTAATGCACCTTGAGACCATAATGTCAAGTGAAATAAAATACAGGAGCTTAAATATTGCATTTTTTCTTTTATAAGAGAAACCAGAATATAAATAAAAAGCAAAATAAAAGATAATAGGAAGTAGGGAGATGGCTCTTTTTTAAATGGAAGAGAATGAAGAGATAGAGGGAAAGGATGGAAAGAGGATGATAAAAGAATTGAGATGTGTTATGTACATGTACAAGGCCAGCCCAGCACTGCCAAAAAAGGAAAAAGATGTAAGTGCAGTAGGCCCCCTTTCCTATGGTTTAACTGTCTACATTTCCAGTACCCATGGTCAACTATGATCTGAAAATATCAAATGAAAAATTCCAAAAATTAAAAAATGTGTAAGTTATAAACTGCACATCATTTTTGAGTAATACAATGCAACTACTCATCCTCTCAGGACAAGAATCACTGCTATGTCGGTATATGTACCTACTTGACGGTCAGTAACCTCCTCAGTTACAAGATCAACTGCCACAGAATTAAAGTGTTGTAAAAAGGATTGGATACTATGTTCAGTTTCAAGTGTACACCAAGGGGCTTGAAACATATCCCCCATGCATAAGGGGACTGACCTACTCTATGCAATGTAATTAGTGCCTATATTCCCAGTACTTGGGAGGTGGAGAAAGGAGAATCACTGTGAGTTCAAGGCCAGCCTGGGCTACCCAGTGAGACCATATCTCAAAAAAAATTTTTAAAAATAAAATGAAGACCTCTAATAAGAAGTAGGCAGGAATGGCCACCATTTAAATCTAAAGGGAACAGGTTGTACCCCAGCAGAAGAATAGGCCCAGGCTGCTTCACTGCCAAAAGCCCTGGAGTAGAATGAGGGAAGAGTTATCCAGTCACAGTAAACTGCTGGCAGTTGGGAAGCAAGCTAGGGGAAGATGTGCTCGGAAGCAGGAGACGGGACCACCCAGACTCTGCTCCAGTGGTTGGCAAAGCCACTCTTAGCCCTAAATACAAAAGACCAGAAAGGCCCTTCTGGTCTGCAACCGGCAGAGCTACTTTAACACAACAGCATAACATGCAAACTCCCTTGTCCTACTGCAGGACAAGGCCATTCTCCCCGCCCAATGGATAAGAGGAGCAGGTGGTGTGGAACAGAAGCTGTGCAAGACTCAGAAGGAGACAACTATACACAGGTCTGGGCGCAACCCCAGGCCTGCCCTAACCAAGAGTATGACAACTGGAATAGCGCCTTAGAGACAATCACAGTAAGAAGCGTACAGCCAAAACACTGTCAGCTGAAGACCAGTACTACCCCCACAACCAGAGGACAAGATCAGCCCCTAGTCTAGCATATTCCACTGCAAAAGCTTGGCAGGACTACACAGCACATCTCTGGGATATGCCTTGGACACTACCACAGAATTGTGGACATCAGAGGAATTTTGTTATCTTTCTTTTTCTTTGATTGCTTTTCCTTTCTCAGGCTGATTGGGGCAAAGGTTATTTTTTTTTCTTTGTTTTGTTTTTTGTTGTTTTGTCTTTTGTCTTATTGTGTTTGGTTGCTTATTCTTGGTTTCTTTTTATTGTTTTTTTTTTCTTTTGACTAATTGGATTTCTTACCTGTATTTTCCTTTATTCTATTCATCTTTCTCTCTTCCCTCAATTATCCCTCTTGATTTTATACTTTCATGTGAACACTGTCCCTTCTTTTTCTGCCTTGCTTCAATATTTTTTTGCTTCCTCTTTCATTCTTTCTTCTCTGTACTATTCTCCAACCTCAAAAAATGGGTGATTATCCTTAGCCTTACAACATTGCTTCTACTATACTTCTCCCCATTCATCTCTCTGTTTTGTTTCCTGTCCCCTTAAATACTCACTAAACAGGGTGAAATCAATTTACAAAGAGGAAACCCACTGTATTCAAACTCCTGGTATATGCTGACTTTTGTTATCTAACTACAGAGACTGGAGTAAAAACAAAGAAAGCCAGAGATACCTCAAATGCCATTTTAAAAACTTCTTTATAGAAGTAATGGCAGAAAATTTCCCAAAAATGGATAAAAAATTTGACATACAAATAAGTGAGGCATCCAGAACTCCAATTAGTTATGATCAAAATAAATTTATACCAAGGCATATAGTAATCAAGAACCCAGAAAGTCAGCCAAAGAATAGAACATTAATGGCTATTAGAGAAAAGAAACAGATCACCTATAAAGGAATGCCCATCAGAATCACAGCAGACTTAACACAAACCCTCAAGTTAAGAAGAGCTTGAAGTGAAGTATTTTAAGTCCTAAAGAAAACAACTTCCAACCCAGAATGATGTACTCTGCAAAACTATCTTTCAAAATTAATGGGGAAATAAGATACTTCTATGACAAAGAACAACTAAAGAAATTCACGATCACTGCTTCCGGGAAAATGGAGAGCAGTAAGCAGCAGAGAAAGAACCTCTCCAAGTTTTAATGTCTAGATCCATAAAGCAACATGAGGAACAGAGGGAGGAGAGAGGTGGATCTCTGGACATAGGAAGGACCTGAACTGAGACTTGAAGCCCACATAGAGATAATTCAGGAATTCAGCAAAAATAAAAACCCCAGAGGTGGCAGACCTGCTGGACAGAGAGAAACGGTAAAAAAGAAATGCAGCCCTTATCCGCCATGCGCAGACAAAAATCCTGCTCCAGGAGAAGTGGCAAAGAAGGAATGCCCACCCCCACCGCACTGGCCGAGGTCCTGCCAGCCTCTGGGGAGAAGAGGCAAAGGAGCAATGCGCCCCGGCCCCAACCCCGAGTGCCTGCCAAAGTCCTGCCAGCCGCTGCTGAAAAAAAAACAAAGAAGTAATGCAACTCCTCCCACCCATCCCCCACCCCAAGCACTGGTCCAGGTCCTGTCAGTCGCTGGGGAGAAGCAGGGAAAACAGCAATGCAGTCCCTGCCCGGTGTGCTGACAAAGGCCTAGCCAGCTGCCAGAGAGAACCAGCAAGGAAGCAACGTGGCCCCTCAAGCCTCCACGCACCAGCGGAGGCTCTACTGGCCGGGAGAGGCAGTAAGGAAGCCGTGCAGCCTCTCTCTAGGTGCTGGTGGAGGTATTGTTGGCTCGCGAGAAACGGTAAGGAAGCCGTGCAGCCTCCCTGTGTGCCAGTGTGGACCCTGTCAGCCAGGGAGAAGCAGCAAGGAAGTCAAGCATCCTTCCTACATAGTAGAAGAGGCCCCATAGGCCATCGAGAAACAGCAAAGAAGCCGCCTCCACCTCCTGCCCCTTTCCCACTCCCCCACCTGTATGCAACAGGATGTGACACAGGCTGAAATGCCAATAACTGAAGTAACTGAAATAGGGAAGTAACCTAACATTTATGTTGTTTGATTGACTTTGCAGATCTGGGGCCAGCGGTCTGGGTAACTATGTAGATAGAGGATAACAATACGTAATATTGGGGCTAGGATTTAGCTCATTGGTATAAGCACCTGCCTGGCAAGCACGAGGTCATGAGTTCATCGCTGGTACAAAAAAAAAGTAATATAGTAACAATTGTGGCTTTCCTACTGTCCAACTGGACGTTGCTTGCTTTGTTTTGTTTCATTTTACTGTTGTTTTACTCCCTTTAAAATAAAATAAAATTCATGACTACCAAACCAATATTCCAAAAATGCTCTGAAGGATACTTTAGAAAAAGATAAAGAAGGCCGTAATTCCAAGAACACCAAGAGAAAGAAGCATTCAGGCAGAGAAAACAATTAAATGGAAAGGAAAGACAGAGTGCCAACAAAAGGAAAATAAAACACATAGCAGTTATAACCATCACTGTAAATGGTCTCAATTCACCAATCAAAAGAAATAGACTGGCAGAATGGATCAACAAGCAAGATCCAACAATGTAAGATACACATTTAACTCAAAAAGAAATTTACGGAAGGATCGAATACAATACTCTATGCCACAGGAACCCAAAAAGCAGTAGTTATTTTATTTGCAGACAATGTACACATCAAGCCAAGACTGACCAAAAGAGACAAAGATCACTACATACTTGTTAAGGGAAAACTCCAAGAAGACATAACAATCATAAATATATATACACCAAATACCAGTGCACCCAACTCCATAAAACAAATATTAATGGACATGAAAAATCCAGTAACACATCACATTTGTAACACATCACAATTGTAATGAGGGACATTAATACCCCACTGTCACATATAAATCAACTACACAGAAAGTCAACAAAGACATATAAAAACTAAATCAAACCTATAAAGAAATGAACTCAGTAGATGTCCAGAGTATTCTACCACAAACATCAGTACCCACATTTTTCTCAGCTGCACATGGAACATTCTCCAAATTGACTACATACTAGCCCACAGAACATGCTTAAATAAATGCAAAAGAATTAAAATTATCCTACTGACCACACTGCAATGATAATGAAAATTAATGGCAAAAGAAATTACAAAAACTATATAAACACTTGGAAATTAAATAACACCCTCCTGAACAATCAACAGGTTACAGATGAAATTAAAGAAGAAATTGGACAGTTTATATAGTTAAATCATAGTGCTAATATAACATACAGGAACTTATGGGACAAAGTGAAAGCAGTCCTAAGAGGGAAATTTATAGCCCTAAATTCTCACACCAGGAAAATACAAGCTCAAATAAAAAACCTAATGTACAGCCTCAAGCTTCTAGAAAAAGAACAAATCAAACTCAAAGCTGTATTTGCAAATGATTTTTTTTTTTTTTTTTTTTTTGGTACTGGGGATGGAACTCATGACCTTGAGCTTCCCATGTAGGCACTTATGCCACTGAGCTAAACTCCCAGCTATAAACTCAAAGCTCTAAAAAAAAGAGGAAATTATAAAGAACAGAGCAAAATTAATGCAATCAAGACTAAGAAAACACAAAGAATCAATGAATCAAAGATTTGGTTCTTTGAAAGACCAAATAAAATTGATAAACCCTTAGCTAACATTATCAAAAAGAAGAAAAGACTCTAATCCATGCAATTAGGAATGCAAAAGGTAAACTCACAATGAATACTGTGGAAATCTAGAAAATTATCATTGCTTATTTCAAGAACTTATACTCTAACAAGATGGAAAATACAGAAGAAACAGATTCCTAGATACATATGAATTGCCAAAACTGAATCAAGAAGATATAAAAAAAATTCTAAATAATGCAATACCAGTCAATAAAATTGAAAATGTAATTAAAAACCTACAAAGAAAAGCCAAGGTCCTGACATTCACTGCCAAATTCTACAAGAAATTTGGAGAAAATTTAATGCCAACATTCCTCAAATTCTTTAATGAAATTGAAAGGGAAACAATACTTCCTAACTCATTCCTAGAGGTATTACACTGACACCAAAACCAGAGAAAGATCCAACTAAAAAAGAAAACTACAGGGTAATCTCCCTAACAAACATACACACAAGATGCTGGCAAACAGAATGCAGCAAATCATCAAGAACATTATACACCATGACCAAGTAGGATGCATCCCAGAGATGCTGACATGGTTCAATATATACAAATCAATAAATATAATGCACCATATCAACAGAGCCAAGGACAAAAATCATATGATCATCTCAACAGATACAGAAAAAGCCATGGACAAAGTCCAACACCCATTCATGATTTAAAAAAAAACTTATAGAACATTGGAAATAGATGACTTTTATCTCAATCTGATAAAGGCCATCTATGACAATCCAACAGCCAATATCATACTAAATGGCCAAAACCTGAAAGTTTTCACTCTAAAATCAGAAACAAGACAAAGATGTCCACTATCACCACTCCTATTCAGTATACTTCTGGAAACATTACACAGCAATTAGACAAGAGAAAGAAATAAAGGGAATACAGATAGGAAAAGAAAAAGTTAAATTATCATTATTTGCAGACGACATGATACTCTACAAAGAAGACCCCAAAGCCCCACCAAAAGACTGGCAAAGTTAATACCTAAATTCAGTAGTGACGCTGGATACCAACTCAACACTCAAAAATCAACAGCATTTCTGTACACTAACAATAAACACACCGGGAGAGAAATTAGGAAATTACACTTTCAAAATAGCATCAATAACAATGAAATACTTAGAAATCAATCTAACAAAGAAAGTAAAAGATCTATACATTGAAAACTATAGTGCTCTCAAAAAAAGGGATTGAAGAGGACATCAGAAAATGAAAAGATATCCCTTGCTCATGGATAGGAAGAATCAGCACAGTGAAAAATTACCATACTCCCAAAACTGTTAATACAGATTTAATGCAATTCCAATCAAAATACCATTTGCATCCTCACAGAACTAGAGAAAACATTCTAAAATTCATTTGGAACCAGAAGAGACCTAGAATAGCAAAAACACTCCTAGTAGGGGGGTAGATATAGCTCAGCAGCCCAACACCTCCCTGGCGAGATCAATGTCCTGGATTTGATTCTCAGTACCAAAAACAAACAATCCTAGGCAACAAAAATAAGGCAGGAGGCATCACTATCTCCAACTTGAAATTAAACTACAAAGCTACTGTGATAAAAACAGCACTGTACTGGCAAAAAACAAAACAAACAAATAAACAAAAAACCTGAGGATCAATGAAACAGATTAGAAGATACAGAAACAACACCAAACACACTCGCCCACTTCATCTTTGTAAAAGGGGCCAAGCACATTCACTGAAAGATAGCCTTTTTAATAAATGGTACTGGAAAAACTGGTTTTCCACATGCCAAAGGCTAAAACTAAAACCATGTCTATCACTACGCACTAAGCTAATATCAAAATGGGTAAAAGATCTAAATATTAAAACAGAAACACTACATCTGCTGGAAGAGAGACTAGAATGCTTGAAGATACAGGTGTAGGTAAAGATTTCATGAATAAAACCCAGACTGCTAGGAAATATTACAAGGAATCAACAACTGGGATCTCATCCTACTTCAAAGCTTTTGCATAGCAAAAGACATTACTAGTAGAGTGAAAAGACAACCCACTGAGTAGAAAAAAGAATCTTAGCTAGTTGTCCGCCAGACAAAAGACTAATACCTAGAACATATAAACAACTAAAAAAATTCAACCTCCCCTTCCAATTTAAAGACCCAATTCAAAAATGGGAATCTGCAATGACTGTCCACTTCTCAGAGGAAGAACTACAAACAGCAAATAAATATTTGAAAAAATTCAGAATAGTTGGTTATTCAATAGATGCAAATTACAACAAGACTGATATTCCATCTCTCCCCAAAAACAATGGCTATTTTCAAGAAATCAACCAATAACAAACATTGGAAGGGCTGTGGGAAAAAGGAACCCTTCTATACTGTTAGTAGACATGTTGAATGATGCAACCACTGTGGAAATCAGTATGGAGGTTCCTCAAAAAACTAGGACTGGAGGTTCCATTTTACCAAGCCATTCCCCTCCTAGGTACCTTTCCAGAAAAATTAAAAACATCATACCACAGTAATGCACACCAATGTTTACAGCAGCACAGTTTATAATAGCTAAATCTTGGAAATAACTAAAATTCCCACCAACAGAGGAATGGATAAAGAACATGTGATTTTATTATACAATGGAATACTTCCCAGTCATAAAGAAGGATAAATTTGAGACATTTCTAGGTAAACAGATGCACTTTGAGAACATACTCTTAAGTAAAACAAATCAGACTAGTACCCAGACTCATGTTTATATCACATCATTTCTCTGGAATGAGATTCAAAATGTGTAAATAGGAGCAAATTTTATAAAAGGTATAAAAGGAAGAAATTATTCAAAAGAACAGGGAATGAAGAAAAAAAAAAAACAAAGATGCCGCCATCTTTAAGCAGCAAAACAGGGAGCCTCTCTCAGAGAAACAGCTCAGATGCCGGAATAAAACATCCTCAAGAACACCAGATGGAGGGAGATGGATCCTCTCAACCCAGGAAGAAACTAAAGGGAAAGGAGCTGGTCAAACTCGCAGTCTCAGTGCTCCCATCGGAGCAGGTGAGACTCGTGGTCATGGCACTCCCTGGAGCCACTCGGACTCGCAGCACCCTCACTGCTGGAGCCACAGTCGCGCTGAAGTCGGGGGTTGACAAGCCCAACAGAGAACATAGCCAGAGTGGAAACCTGCACTAACCCACAGTGAGTGCTCGGAATTTGACCCTTCCGCAGAAAAGGGGTGACCAACTGGATGACATATTGGTATTGGGCAGGATGGATCTAAACAAGGTAGGCAGTGACTTCAGTTGGTTGATCCCTGCCCAGAGCAAATTGGTGGGATCTGTATGGGTTTGGTCACACCTCTGGCTGGGACCCAATAGCCAGGGATGAAATTGTCCCTGAAGTTGTTCCAAACTAGTTCTGTCCATGCCACACACTAATGTGGTGAAGGCCCCCATTGGTTGACTGGCTTGGAGGGGAGGGGCCAGCCTACACCGCCCCTACTTGCACCTCGATGACCAATAGCAAACTGGAGAAGGCAGAAATCCCTAGCCAGCACACTTCAAAAGAACCATAACCAACAAGGAAAGGGGCTGGGACCTCCACCATACACCTGTATGGAAGAAACCAGAAACATGACAAGAGAGAGAAATAAGAAAAAGCCTCCAGCCCCCAACCCAGGGAATATCATTCCAGGAAAGGTAAATACAGAAGAGAATGAGGGCAGCAAACATGCAATATCAGACACAGCATCAGCTAACATAAAGAAATATCTCCATGACATTATAGATGAGCTCAAAACTGAAATATTAATACAAGTAAAGCAAGATATAAGAAGATTAATAAAAGAAATGCTAAGCACCTCTCAAGAAGACACAAATGCAAGAATGGAGGAAGAAAAAAAGGGAGAGAAACATTAGATGAAGAATATAAAAAAAACCTAGAATTCATGAAACAGATTCAAAGAGTTTACCAGGAAATTAGAAACTCCATTGAAAGCTGGCAAAATTACCTGAAAGAAACTAGAGACAGATTAACAAAACTTGAACATAGGCTTGCAATGTGTGATCACAAAAAGAAAGATCTCTTAAAAATAACAAGGAAACAGGCAGTAACAATACACAGGCTAGAAGATGACAAAAGGATCTATAATTTAAGAATAAAAAATGTGAGTGAAGAAGCACAGGTAAACACAAAGGAAATACAAAGGCTTTTCACAGAAATAATTAAGGAAAACTTCCCAAACATAGGAAAAGGAAATGATACAGAACTCCAGCCACCTACAACCAAAACAGAGCTACACTCAGACATATAATCAAGATCCCAGAAATTAATCACAAGTACAGAATATTAAAAGCCATCAGAGAAAAGAAACAGATCACTTATAAAGGAAAACCTATCAAAATCACAACAGATTTCTTGACACAAACCATCAAATCAAGAGCTTGGAGCGAAGTACTCCAAGCCCTGAAAGAAAATAACCTCCAACCCAGATTGATGTACCCTACTGTCTCTAAAAATTAATGGAAAAACAAGATGCTTCCATAACAAAGAGGAACTGGGGGAGTTTGTGACCACCAATCCAACCCTACAAAAAATACTGAAGGACACTCTAGAGAAAGAGAAAAAAAATCAGGATTTCACGAACAGTGGCAGAGAGGCCTCAATGAACGGGGCAGACAGTGGAATGAAGGAGAAAAGTAGACAACCAATGGCAGAAAAATAGTATAGCAGAAATGAGGCAGAGAAGGTTGGCTATAATCTCTAACACAGATGGCCTTGATACACTAACAAAAAAAAACACAGGCAGAGTAGATCAGGAGATAAGGTCCATGGAGATGCTCTATATAGGAAATATAATTAACCTGAAAGAAAGTTTATGGACCAAAAGTCAAATATGAGAAAACAATGCTCTATGTGACAAGGAACCAGAGAGAAATAGGGACAACTCATCCAGCACCTACAGGTAAGTTGGAAAGACATGATAGTTTTGTGTAGTAGAGAACTACTCAGCTATAATGAAGGAAAACCTTGAGGTTTTTGTAGTTTTAAAGGAATACAATTTAAGATCAAGCCCAGGGGTAAAAAGTTTCAGAATCACTTGGGTAAATAACAGGTTGCCCTCCCCCAATCTAAAAACTAAAGGAGTTGGTGGGACCCAAAATGTACACTGCACCCTGTGAAAGTGAAAGTGGAGGAACTGTCTAAAAAAGGCAGGCAGAGGATATTGTTAACAGTGTACCAGGATTTATACATTTATACTTATTCTCACAGCTCTGTTTAGTTTGATTATATTCTGTTCCAGTTTGTCTACTTGTACTAGATTTGAGGACACAGACAGCTATCCCAAAAATAGCAGGATATATTATGTAACTATCCTTAATTTCCTATTAACTTAATCTGAAGCCCTGTATAACTTACACTGTCTTATTATGACTGATTTATTTGAATCTGGTTTGTTAGATCAGTGTTTTGTCTTGATTGATTTTATTCAAATCTGTTTTGATTGATAAAATCAAGTATGAGAGTATAGGCAACTGCTCTGAAGATGACAAGATTCACTAGGATACTCACTCTGGTTTGACTATTACCTGCTTTTGAAGTCTTATAATGTCCCCAATGTTTTGTTTTTATTAATACTGTTATGTACTACTATGTTGAATTATACTATGCCTGATGATACAGATAATTCTATTGAAGATAAAAAGAGACATCATAGGAACCACTGTAGACCACCTTGTATTGTGGTTTTATATGACTTTTTCTTTCATGTTTTTCTAGGAATTTGTCTTGGTTTGTCTTGCTTTGTTTTGTTTTTCCCTGTAATACAGAAAGGATAAACATATATGTAGAGATTCATGCATGCATAGAACTTCTGAACACTTTATGAGAACTAACTAATGCATGATGAAATGAACAACTACTTTGAAAAAAAGACACTATGGTACCCAGTGCTGATTCCATAGCATCATGATGTGAAATCCAGCAATGCTATTATTCTTTGTTCAGAGTGACTTTAATCTGTTTTGTTTTGTTTACTTTCAACATAGGTGTAGGTATGGACAGCTATTTTGAAGAGAATGAGAGACACTATGACAGCCATTGTTGACTTCCTTATTGTCTGGTCTTATAGACCTAAAATGCCTCCATCACCCCGTTCAGATCAGTTTTATACTATGTTGTTTTGTATGAATTCACTGTATGTTAAGATATGGACAACTATTTCAAAGAAAATAAGGGACAGTATCATAGATAGTGAAGATCTCCGGGTTGTCTTGCTTTGAAATCTGTGTCCCTTACATTGCTTTCTTATGTTCTGTTTTGTTCTGTTTTGTTGTATTTGATTTTACCCTCTTTAAAATAAAATTTAAAAAAAAAGTAAAGTAGAACCCTGAAAAAAAAAGAAAAAAGTACAGAGAACTAGGGAGCAGCAGGGGCAAAGAAAGGAAGAGGGAAAAAAAGCATTCATACTCTTAAATGATATAAATTGGACACATCTGTTTAAATATCACATTGTTTCACTAGTGGAAGAAACTGAAAGAGTAAATCAAGACCAAAATGTATAACAGATACTGGGAAATAGGAAGAAAATACTGAAATGGGAAGGGAAACAAAGGGTGGGGGCAGGAGAAAGGAAGGAAGGGAAAAGAAAAAAGAATAGAAGAAAGAAAATGGAAATAAAGCTTTTGTACTAAGGAAGGGAAGAGGAGTTGAAGGCAGGAAGAAATATCAGGAAAAAAAGAAGCATCAAGAAATCATGTACAAGAAATATGTACTCTTTAAATAAAATTTTTTTAAAAAATAAAAAAAAAATTTTTTAAAGAAATATGTAAACTTTGACTAATGAATGTGATCACTATATCTAAAATGTACCAACAAAATCAATATGAAATAAATACATAAATAACATGAATGTGCTCTTCTAGAAAATAATCAAATACTCTAATCACACAGGGTAAAGCACAATACAGAAAAGCACCAAATTTCAGAGACTTTTCCGTATCATCCTAAGCTTCTTTATAAATTATTAACAATAATAAATTGAACAGTTTAAAATTCATGATAGTAGTCTCATCCTGGACAAGATGACCTTATTAGTCCAGCAAAAATGCTTTACCTCACTCCACCATTTATTACTTTCAATATCAGAATAGTCCCACATAATTTATAGCACTGCGGCCTCCCTTCTGTATTATCATTCAGGGCTGCATTCATTCAGATAATAGAGCTTTTAATCACTATCACTCCAAAAGTTTGAGAATGCAATATTATTAAAGGGAAATTTTCTCTTTTATTAGTATATATTAGTTATACAGAACAATGGGTTTCACTATAGTATTTTCTTGTATGTATATAATAGGTTTTAACTGCATACATCATAAAGGACAATTTTCTAATATCTCTTCCTTACTGTGATAACATTATTAATGTGGCACTGTGCCCTGCCCTCTCAAATCTCTCTCCCTGCCCTTACTACTCATCTATCCTACTACTTCTTCATCTTTTCAAGACAAACCATCTTTTTTTTCTTTATTCTGTTGTTGTCGTTGTTGTTGTGCTTTTGTTTTTTGCTAAGCACTCTACCACCGAGGTAGACCCTCAGCTCCAGTTCTTTACTCCTGTGACTCAGGCTGTTGGATGTGGTAAAATAAGCATACAATGTATACAAAAAACCAATGCCAGTGACTACCTGCACTCTTAAAGTTTTGAAATTTACTGCTTCTCTGCAGTGCTGCAGGATCAGCTCCATCTCACTACCCTTTTCTTTTAAGCCCCTATACACAAACCTCCTAGGCTCTATCCTTTCCACTGCTCACCTGCTTCACAGGCAGGAATTCCTACAACGTCCTACTTTCCAGCAGCAAATATACCTACAGTGCCAACCATCATGGCATGTTTCTCTCTTAGGTCAGAGGAAGAAACTTGGCTCCTTATATAACTGGTAATAAAGTAACAGAAACACTTACAATGTGCTTGCACCTTTGTCCTATATAAGAGTTATGCTTCATGTTGTTATAGATCCCATCCTTTTCTCCAGCTCCTGGATTAGTTCTGGCCCCTCAAACTGAACCTTAGATGTCTGGTGGGAAAAAAAAAAAGCTAAAGTATATGAAACAAAGGTTTTCTAAGAAGCACTGCCTAAGACAATAAAATACACTGATGCTGAGAAACAGTAAATAAACCTGATGAATCTTGTACATTACAGCACAGTTTAGATTAAAAATGTCTCTCAAAAGTATTATATGCTCACAGGAAAGATTTTGGAAGGTGAATGGATCACTGCACTCATCAGGGTTGCTGCACTCATCAGTGGCACCATCTACAGGTGCGTCTAGCCACTGACCATGGTGTTGGAAGGTAGGGCCTCCTGGAAGACATAGGTCACTGGGGGAGGGCACAGCTCCCTCCCTGGCTCCTTCCTGCTTTTCTGCTTCCTGGTTGCCATGACATGAGCAGATTTCCTCTGTTATACTCCTCTGCAGTGCCATTTCTGCCAGACAGCCAACCAGCCAACCATGGACTGTAATTCTCCAGTTGTTGGGTCCCTGTGACAAGGAAAGTGACTAAGACACTACAGTTGCCTTTTGCGTATAACCTTGAGCGTTTCTAAGCGGCAGCACAGGGCAAGGAACCCTGATGGAACCTGGTGAACTATCTAAATTGAAAAGACTGAGCTGAGAGTCTTAACAGGACCAAGGTAATCAGAAATTATAGGACAAACTAGGTGTGGTAGAGCACTCCTGTAAACCCAGCACTGGTGGGGCTGAAGCAGGAGGATCATTGCAAGTTGGGAGACCAGCCTAGGCTACAAAGTGAGCTCAAGGCCAACCTGAACTGCATAGCCAGACCATGTCTTGAAAAGACAAGCAAGCAAGCAAAGCAAAGCAAAGCAATTATAGGACAGTGTAATAACTGCACAAAAAAGGAAACGAGATGTAAAGGATATCCCACTTGTGTATTCAGCAGAGCATTGGCAAGCACACATAAGGAAGAGACTGAGGAAAGAGCCACCCAAAAGCATGAGGAAGGACAGTAACCTGAACTCACACAAAGCCAGGAATAGAACTTGTCCCACCAGCCAGACTGTAAAACCTCAGTATTCTTAGGCTAAGGGACAAAGTACTCAGAAAAGTGTTAACTCGGGATAAATAACAACCCTGAACACCGAGCTGGATGTGATGAAGTATGCCTGTAATCCTAGTACTCTGGAGGTTGAGGTAGGACCGCCATAAGATCAAGGTCGGCCTGGGCTACACAGCAAAACCCTGTCTCAAAAAAACAAAACAACAACAAGCAAACACTAAACACTAATCATGTACCAAGTAATAAATCCAAAAATCAAGACCCAAAAAGATCAAACAGTAACAAGAAATATAGCTAAATGATAAAGTATATACTTAGCTTTCACAAGGGCTGGGGATTCGATCCCCAGCACAACCAAAATAAGGAAAACAAAGCAAAGAATTAAATTGTTTCCAGGTAATTTATTATACCTCAAAATAAAGTGCAAGCTTACATACAGAAATAGTAAAAATATCCAGCATCCAACAAGGTCTAAAAACCAATAAAAATGCAAAGGGACAAGAAAATACAACATATCAGGAGATGAAAATCAAGTGATAAAACAAAATGAGAAACTACTAAAATAATTTCTATAGCTATATTCCACATGTTCAAAAAACAAGAAAAACTGAGTACTGACAGAGATATGGGAAATATTAAAAAGAGAAATAAGGTCCAGAGGTAGATTATATGTGTGTGAGGCCTTGGGTTCAATCCCAGGGAAAGTGCATAGCCCCTCTGTGATTAACAAAACAAACAAACAAACAAAAAAACATAGATCATGCTAATAGTAGATTAGACATTCCAGAAGAAAAGACAGCAATCTTAGCTGGGCATCATTGCACATACCTGTAATCCCAATGAGAGGAGGAGAGGAGAGGAAAGGAGAAGTGGGCAAAGAAAGGAAAAAGGAAACACCAAGAAAAACTACCCAAAAGGAGGGAAACAGGCAAAAAAGAACGGAGCAGTGGAACAACTTCAACAGACCTGATATGCATGTCATTTAAGCATTGAGAGAAGTCAGAATTTTTTTTAAAAAGCAAACAAACAAAAAAAAAAAAACTACTCAAAAGTAACAATGGCCAAAAGCTCTCACATTTTACCTGGGTGACATAGTCTTTTAACCCTGCATGACAATCCCTGATAACAACACCAAGATGCCCAGAGAAAACAGGGCAACCTGAATATTCTCCTAAGATCATTCAACTTTTACATGATTATCCAAAATGCTTCAGTGTTAGAGCACACCACAGAGTTCTAGAAGATGCAGCACATTTGTGTCTCTCCACAGGAAAGCTGTGATGAGCAAGATCACCATGCTCAAGGCATGTACAGTTGGAAAACCACTCAACTCTAGAGAAACTGTTGCTTCAATCTGGCGGAATGGAGGTTTTGTTTCCCAAGAAGAACCTCACTAAAAACACGGTTCCAGTTGCTGCCTGTGTTGGTGCTACTCACCCTTATAATGTCATTGGAGGCCAAGAACAACACTGTTTTAGCATGGGCAGCTGGGCATAGTGGTACATGCCTATAATCCCAACACTCGGGAGGCTGAGGCAGGAGGATTGCTCCAAGCTTAAGGACAGCCTGAGCTATGCAGTGATTTCAAGGAAATCCTGAGAAATGTTGACCAAAACCATAAATGAGAAACCTAAATTTCTACAGAGGTTACCTGCACTTTTTATCAAACAGGTAGCTTAAATCTCAGTTATGTACAGTGTGGTAAATTGCCTGTTCTGGGCCAATGATGTTTCCTTGATCTCTAAAATGACAGTCCTCTCAGATTTGAGATGTTACAAAATCCTGCTTCTTAACGAAGCCTAATTTAATATACCTAGACAGTGGGGCATCCCTTACATCAAAACTCATGCTGGGTAAAGAAACTTAAAATGAACAAGAATTATGGAATAGGAAGATTTGATATATGTAGCATCGCTTGGGGCAGTTTTGGTGAACCTACGGCTCACGTGCTGTTTCTTTGGTTTTTTTGATATGGGGGTTCGAATTTACAACTTCACGCTTGCCAAGTGGGCACTGTGCTGCTGAGCTATAACCCCAGACCACATGTTGATTTCCTTTAAAACAAAAGATGTTCATGTATGAGTTGTTTGTTCTAAATGAATGTCTCACTATCCAGGTTTAATTGCAGTGCTGGCACTCTGTGGTAAGTAACTGGGTTGGGCACTTATCTCTGAAAGATCCACCAGCACTGACCTAGCGGGATGGGTGTAACTATGTCCCACCCCCACATTTATATGTTGATGCTCTTAGCCCTAACGATATGAAGACACTTAGAGAGGGGTCTTTTGGATATCTGGGATTAGGCAAGGTCATGAGAATGAACCCTCACGATGTCATTAGTGACATTATGAGAAGAGGACAAGCGAGAGCTCTCTTTCTGTCCTGTCTGAGCACAGTGAAGTGGCCACCTGCAAGATACAAAGGGAGCTCTCACCAGAAACTGAATCAGCTGGGACGTTGATTGGACTTCCTAGCCTCCAAAACTGTGAGAAATAAACATCTGTTGTTTAAAAAAGAAAAAAAAACTGGCATGGTGGAACACACCTGTAATCCCAGCACTCTGTAAGGCTAGGGCAGGAGGATCACAAGTTAGAGCCAGCCTAAGTAACTTAGAAAGGCCCTGTCTCAAAACTGAAGAGGAAGACAGGGATGCAGCTCAGGGCAAAGGCCCTAGGTTCAAACTTTAATATTAAAAAAAAAAAAAAAAAAAAACAATGGTTGCCTAGTGTCACTGCAGAGGAAAAGAAACAAACAAACAGATAAACTACAGGGCATTTTTAGGTCAATAAAATTAATCTCTATGATCCTCTTAATGATGGTTACATGACATGCATTTATTAAAACCCACAGAATTAAACACAAAGAACAAAACCCAGTGTAAGCTCTGGACACTAGTTAATAATAAAGCAATTTTAACAAACATACCACACTAATGCAAGATCTTAATAAAAAAGAGAAACTTGGGGGCAGAAGGTAATTATATTAGAAATGTCTAATGTGTTCCTGTATTTTTGTGTATATCTAAGACTAATTGAAAAAATAGTCTTTTAAACATTTTCAAAAAACAAGCACTACATATCTTTTTCTCAAATCTGTCAAAAATAATAGGTTTCACTAGCAACAAACTGCACCTTAGGAAATGTAAAAGGCAGCCCAGAAAAAAAGAAAATACTATCAGGTAGAAATATGGATGCACAAACAGGTGTGAACACTACCAGAAATGGTAACCACACAGCAAAAAGAAATACTATATTTTTATTATTTTAATTTCCTTGAAGGTTAACTGTTTAAATAAAATTTTTTACATATATACAGTATAACATGTAGAAGCAAAATACTTGATAACAGTAGCCAAGAAGCCAGGAGAGAAGAAATGAACACATATTGTGGCAAGGTTTGTATACTAAGTGAGGTGGTATATCATCTTATAGTAAATGGTGGTAAGTGTGTATACAATGCACCCTAACAAGCCACTAAAGTAACACAGTTATCATTATCAGCCAACAAGAAAAAATAAAATGAATTTTTAAAAACAGTATTTACATTTTTGAGGTAAAACAAAGGGCAAGTAACCTAGAATTGCACCTTCTTCACGTCTACAGAATTAGGCAAATTTCTAACCAGCTAAATGCCAAGTGTAAGATTAAGAAGACACTGGTGAATTCTCATAAATACAGAGCTAAGACCACATCTGCACCATGTCTGACTATGCCACATGTGTGAGGATTCGACATCCAGATGGCCTTGGTGCCTCCAAGTGACAGATGACACTGCAGAACCCATCTGAATTCCCATACTACAAAGCTGGAAATTAGGGTCAGGAGATGTTTTGTAAATAAAACTTTAATGAACACAGCTACATTCATACATACTGCTGTCCATGTCCTTTATTGGTTTATCTTCATTCAGATCTGGATACAACAGATTGTTGGTCATGAGGACCTCATTATTTTACTTTTTTTATATGTAAAGCTCTGCAGCAGCTTTGAAACTGAAATTTATTTTCCTTTCACGTGCACTATATTCAGTGTGTTCCAGTTCTGCATAACTTGTACTAGAATCACAGCGCTGAACTATGAATTATCTATACACTGTAATGAGAAGTGCAGATGTAATCTCATTCAAATAAAACTGCTATGAGACTAAAAAATCTTCTCAGCCAGGTGTGATGGCTCATTCTTGTAATCCCAGTATTTTGGGATGCTGAGACAAGATGATCAAAAGTATGAACCAAGTATGTGCAACTCACCAAATCAGTGAGACCATGACTCAACATAAAAAAAAAAAAAAAACTCAGCAAATTCAAAAGAAGAAAATAAAGAAAAAGCAAGATAAATGCAAACTAAACAGCATATGGTAGCTATAACCATAATCCTTTCAATAAATATATTAAATGTAGGGGGCTAGAGATTTAGCTCAGTGGTATAAGTGTCTTCCTGGCAAGCGAGGTCATGAGTTTGATCCCCAGTACCAAAAAAAAAAAAAAAAAAGCATATATATATATATATATATATATATATATATATATATATAAAATCTCCCAGAACTCAAGAAACTGAGGCAGGATAATCATCATGAGTTCGAGGTCACCCTATCTAGTAAGTTCAAGGCCTACTTGTTATACATGGTGAGACCTGACACACACAAAAAAAGGTAAACAATCTAAGCATTCCAATTAAAAAAGCAGATACTCTCATAATGAATTTAAAAAACAAGACTATACTGGCTGTAACAAACCTGCTTTAACTATAAAATCACAAACAGATTTTAAAAAATTAAATTAAAAAGTTGAAAAAAAATACCTATTAACACCAAACAATAGAAAGTTAAAGTGGCTACATAATACCACACAGAGTAAAAGCATTTACACCAAACAATAGAAAGTTAAAGTGGCTACATAATACCACACAGAGTAAGACCATTTCAGAGCAAAAGACATGAAAATGATGAAGACAATTTCATGATAATAAAGCACTAAATGCATCAGAAGAACATAATCATTCTAAATATTTATATACTCTCTTACAAAACTTCAAAACACATAAAGTGAAAAACATCACAGTTGTACAGATAAATAGACAAATACATAATTATAATCACAGATTTCAGTACCCACACCCTTCAATACACAGTGACTAGAAACAGTAAGGAGAGTGAAGCCTTGACTAACCCTATGATTCATGCTGATCTGACACTGACCGCTCCACCCATTAACAATGCACATTCTTTTCTAGGACACATAAACTATGCACCAAGGCAGATTATATTCTGGGCCATAAAACAAACCTCAATAATTTTAAAAACAATTCACACAAAATATGTTCTCAGAGAACAATGGATAACAGAAAGACATTTGTAAAATACTCAAATATTTGAAACTTAAATCATTCTATATAACACGTGCAGGGGGCCAGGGATTTAGCTCAGCAACTTAAGTGCCTGCCTGGCAAATGCAAGGTCATGAGTTCGATCTCCAGTACCAAACAAATAAAATAAAACAACACATGCATCAAAGAAAAAAAATCAAAGGGAAAATTAGAATGTATTTTGAACTGAATGAAAATAGAAACAAACTATCAAAACCTGTGGTACATCACAAAAGTAGTATGTAAAAGGAAATCTACAGCACAAACATTTAATTTAAAAATAAAGTTCTCAAACAAATGACCTCACCTTCTTCTAAATAAAAAAGTAAATAGAAGAGAAATCATAAAATTCAGAATGGGACCATCTCCAAAAAATGGGCATTGGAGATGAACTCACATTTCTCAGATGAAGATATACAAATGGCAAATAAATACATGAAGAAATGCTCACCATCACTGGTCATTCAAGAAATGCAAATTAAAACACTGAGATATCATCTCACCCGGGAAAGAATGGCTGCCATCAAGAAATCAACCAATAACAAATGTTAGCCAGGCTGCAGGGGGGAAAAGGAACACTTCTCCACTGTTGGTGGGAGTGTAGACTGCAGCCACTGTGGAAATCAGTATAGAGATTCCTCAACAAACTAGGATTGGAAGTTCCATTCAATTCTGCTATTCCCCTCCTGGGTATTTTCCCAGAAAAACTGAAAAGGTCATGTCACAGTGATATATGTGCACCCATGTTGATAGCAGCACCATTTGTAATAGCTAAATCTTTTTTTTTTAATTTTATTTAAAGAGAGGGGAAAAATAAAGCAAAACAGAAAAAAAAAGGGTAGAAACAATACAGAATTTCAAAAAAAATGAACAGTAAGAAATCACTAGTTGATACATTACATATTGCCTTCCTGGATGTGGTTGTTCAAGTTACAAAATCAAAGCATTCAAAATGGACATTCCAACAGTGAGGCTGCAAACAGCTCCTTTCTCTGATCCAACAAAAACTTAGCAACATAATTATCATTCCTATACCCTTAAATACACATGCAGTTATATCCTTTAGAGCACCTGCTTTTCCTCCTTTTGCTTTTTAAGTCCATTATCTGTTTAGTTATATCATGTATCAGGTTGCTCAGTACCTTGCTGATCTGTTTTGTTGTTATTTACTTTTTTAAAAAATTTTTATTACTATTATATTTTATTTTATTTTATTTATTTATTTTGAAGGTTGTAAAATATAGCAGAACTTGACAGGACATAGCCAACTAAGGCAGTGCAGTCAAATTGGCACAGAACCTCACAGCAGGCCACCTGTACAATAGCAATAGGCACAAGAGTACAACTAGTTCTCTTCACAATAGTTCTTCCTTCAATCAGGCAGAGCAATATCGAAGGAAATACCGAAATTACAAGAACAGAATATTGAATAGAGCAATACCATTGATCAAAACAGAGCAAAACAGAGACAAAAATATTTGCCCTCAAAGAGATGGCAGAAGAAAATTCCCCTTATTTGTTATATAGCATATAATCAAACTCACAAGACATGCTCAGATCTCTGGCTTTCACCTGCTGGTGGGGGGAGATATTTGATTCGCCCCAGTAGGCTCACAGCCGCCCACCAGAGGGGTGAACTGGCTGCCTGTTTTCCCAGCGCCCCAAGGTCCAACATGGCGTGTCACAGATCTCAGCAAACACTGATACAGTTCTCACTCTGGGGCAGCCACAGGTGGCCAAGCCACAGCCACTTACCAGAGCAGCATGCTGCCTGTTTTCCCAGCACCTCAAGGTCCAACATGGCCAATAGCTAAATCTTGGAAACAACCAAAATGCCCATCAACGGCCGAGAGGATGAAAAAGATGTGGTATTTTTATACAATGGACTATTACTCAGTTATAAAAAAGATGATCTTGAGGCCTTTATCAGTAAATGGAGGCAACTTGCGACTATCCTCCTAAGTGAAATAAACAAGACTCACATTGTAACTATCACATCGTCTCTCTAGTGTAAAAAATAATAAAAACTAGAAGAGTAATAAGACCCAAAATGTATAATAGATATTGTAAAGATGAAAGGGAAAGTGCTCTAAAGGATATAACTTTATGTAAAATAGATGACCATATTATAAATTTTTATTAGATCATTGAACAGAATGGTTTGCACTGTCAATGTTTGTCTATTCACTTCTTATGCTTTGATTTTGTAACTTGAACAACTATTTTTTTTTTTTTTTGGTGCCAAGGATTGAACTCATGACCTTGTTCTTGCCAGGCAGGTGCTTATGTCCCTGAGCTAAATCCCCAGCCCCTGAACAACTATTTCTAAGATGACAATATGTAATGTATCAACTAGCAATTTCTTAGTGTTAAATTTTTTTGAATTCTGAATATTCTATCCTTTTTTTCTATTTTGTTTTTTCTTTCTTTAAATAAATAAGTAAATAAAATTTAAAAATTCAGAGTGGAGCTAGACATAGTGGCACACACCTGTAATCCCAGCACACTGAGGGGCTCAGGCAGGAGGATCACAAATTTGAGCCCAGGCTGGGCAACTTAACAAGTTGCCAAGACTGTCCCAAAATGAAAAATAAAAAGGGCTAAGGATGCAGAATAGTGAGAAGGCCCTGGGTTCAATCTTCAGTAAGACAAAAAAAAAAAAAAAAACCCTCAAAGTGAAAAAGTAATAAAACAAAAAGTTCATTCTTAGAAAAGATCAATAAAACTGACAAACAAATCTCTAGCTTGGCTGATAAAAAAGAAGACATAAATTATCAACATCAGAAATGACAGAATAAAGCCTGGTATGATGGCACATACCTGTAATCCCAGCACTCGGGAAGCTAAGGCAGGAGGATTGCTACAAATTCAAGACCACTCTGAGCCACAAAATGAGCTCAAAGCAAGCCTGAACTGTATAGCAAGACCCTGTCTCAAAAAGACCAAAAGAAATGACAGAATAGACCAGGGCATGGTGGTGCTTGCCTGAAATCCCAGCACTTGGAAGGCTGAGGCAAGAAGATCACTGTGAATTTAAGCCCAGCCTGAGCTACATAAGCAAGTTCAAGCCATCTTGGGCTACATAGCAAGATCCTGCCTCAAAAAACAAAACAAAAATAAAGAAATAAAGAATTAAAGAAAAGGAAATGACAGAATGACAATGCAACAAATTCTATGGATATAAAAAGGGTGAAGTAGGAGTTCTGAAAAATGGCTAAGATAGTAAATTTTTATGGTAGTACACACTTGTAACCCCAGTATTTGGGAAGCTAAAGTGGAAGAGCAAGTTTAAGACTGACCTATCTACAAAGTGAGACTCTGAGTCTCAAAAAAAAAAAAAAGGAGGGGGTTATGTTCCAAGTTTTTAAAACTTTGATGATTACTGAGAAAGAACTTTACTTGGGCTACAGCTGAACCTAATTCCCCATGACTGCCCTGGGAAACTGTGCCTTGGCCATTACTGCTCCATTTGACTCCAACTCACAGCCACTCCTTGCCTCCACCCACAAGGTAGCCACTGCAGATGTCCTCACCTTGATCAGCGAGAAGCCAGCACAGGTGAGCTGAGATCTGCACAGACTGGCACAACAGCATAGGAAGTGGCTGGCCAGACAGGAGACAGAAGAGACAGCACACACGTGTGGACCTGCCTGTCTATACAAGCAGCACCCCTCACTGTCATCAGGCCAGTCCACAAAACTCCCTCATGTCACCACCCTCTTTTGCTGTACCGTAAGCCTCAATAAACCTTTTTCGGATTTTGTTTGTTTGTTTGTTTACTTGTTAATTCTGTTTCAAGTAGGCCAGGCTGAGCTAGCTGCACTAAGAACTAGTAACTAGGGGCACCTTGTTCTCAAAATACCTTGTAGTCAGAGAGCTGCTAAGACCTAGGACAGTGGTGGCAAACCTGTGGCATGCACATTATTTTTCTTTTAAGACAAAAGATGTTAATACATGAGTGGTTTTTCTTTAAATTAAATCCATAATACTCAGGTTTAACTGCAGTGTCGGTACTCTGTGGTAAGTGGGTTTTGGGTTGTAGTTTGGGCACTCTTCTCTAAAAGGCTCACCATCACTGAACTAGGAGCTGCTGGGAAAGCGGCAGAAAAGAGCTCTAGCTCCAGTTACTGTGAACCTTTAAAGAGGGCTGCAAAGAGCTAGAAGGGTTGTTAACACTAAGAGTTGAGAGCCACTGGCACTCAGAGCTCAGAGCTGTGAACAGGAAGGAAAGAAAGAAGATATTCTTTGCCTTTTCACAATTCCTACCCAAACGGCCCACACACACACAAAATAAAGCCAGAGTTGACTGTTAACAATGAGGCTAAAGATGTAACTCAGTGGTAGAGTACTTGCTTAGTACACACGTAACATGTAAGGCCCTAGATTTGATCCCTAGCATCAAAAAGTGGAGAGGGAAACTTAAACAGGCAATTCTCAAAGGAGGGAAAAAAAAATACACACATGCACACATAAATGGCCAAGAAGAACATAGAAAGGTGCTCAATATCACGAATCATTAGGGAAATACAAATTAAAATAATGACTAAGCGACTGAGTCAGAATGATCACAAGTTTAAGACCAACTCGTATAGCTTAGTTCAAAATAAAAATAAAAACCGGGCTAATGACATAGCAGAATGGTACAGCACTTGCCTAGGATACACAAGGTCCTAAGTTACACACACATGCATACATGCACATACACAACCTTACAGTAAAACACTATCTCACACCCACACAAAGGTTACAATCAAAAAAAGTAAAGCCAGGTATGGTCACACACATTTATAATCCCAACATTTTGGGCAGCAGCCAGGCACAGTGGTATATATACCTGTAACCCTTGCTACTTGTAAGGCTGAAGCAGAAGGACTGCCAAGAGTTCAAGTCCAGCCTGGGCTACACAGTGATTTCAGAGCCAGATTGAATTACATAGTGAGACCTTGTCTCAAAAAACAAAACAAAACAAAACAAAACAAAATCCAACATTCTTGCATGCAAATTTAAGGCCAGTTATATTGGCTACATTATGAGTTTGAGGACAGCCTGGAACAGAGAGAGACCCTGTCTCAAAAAACCAAAATGATAATAAGTACTGGAAGCAAGTGGAAGAACTAGAACTGTTGTACACTGTTGGCAAGAATGAAAGTAAGTGCAATTGTTTTGGAAAATAATATTGTGGTTCTTCAAAAAGCAGAATTATCACATGATCCAGAAGTTCTACTTCTGAAAACACATCCAAAAGAACCAAAACAGAGTCCCAAAGAAATATCTGTATATTCATTTCACAGAAGCATTACGCACAACAGCCAAAAGGAGGCAAAACCAAAATGTTCATTGACAGATGAATAGATTAATAAAATATGGTATATACATATATATGTTGAAGCATGGATCAAAACTTCCTTTTTTTTTTTTTGAAACAGGCTCTCACTATGCAGTTCAGGCTGGTCTCAAGCTCACTTTGTAGCCCAGGCTGGTCTCGAACTTGCAATGATCCTCCTGCCTCAACCTCCCAATTGCTGGGATTACAGGTGTGTACCACCACTTCTGGTTTACAACTCCCTTTTTAAGGAATGAATAATATTTCTTTTTCTCTGTGTGTAGACAGAACTATTACATAATCTTAAGGCAATTCTGAACATGCTACAACATGGATACACCTGCAGGCATTATGTTAACATACAAGAGCCAGTAACAAAAAAGCCCAATACCATATGATTCCATTTCTATGCAGCACCTAAAGTCGTCAAATCCATAGAGATGGAAAATAGAACAGTAGAGGCCAGTAGCTAAATGTATGAAGCATTGGGTGATTACTGTTTATTAGGTACAGAGTTTAAGTCTAAAAAAATAAAAAAATTCTGGAGACAGAAGGTGGTAGTAGTTTCATATAATATAAATGTATCATTTCATTAAATCGTATACTTACAAATGGTTAAAATGTTAAATTATATGTTATGTCTATCCTAGAGAGAGAAAGAATGATTCTATAACACCTGGATCCATTGCTGACAGTTTTCAGATAGAATCCAACAGTGTAAACTAGCACCACCTTATTTGCAGCAACACATGCAAGAGCAGGTTAAGCAAAAAAGAGAACTTTTTTAATACTTTAAAGCCATATTTAATAGGAAATTTTCAGCCAACAAAGCCATTTCAATCTTCAAGTATCTAACAATTTTTATTAAAAATTGATAGAAAAAGTCTGTAGGACTCTATGTGCCCTTTTCATAGTGCAATTAGATAATCCAGTAAAAAAAAAAAAAAACACACAAAGTGAATTCCTGTAGGAGAAAGTTTTTAAAGCCCTGTGGCTTAGCTTTTAGAGCAACTTGTGCTAATAAAATACAATATGCAAAAAAATGCCATCAAGTTAGACTTATAACCTAACAAGTATCACAAGCCAACAAAACAAAAAGAATAGCAGAAACTACCCCAAAAATTTTTATGATATACAAGTCATGGAAGAGGGTAGAAAGAGGGAGAAATATTACTATGTATCTTCTTGGTGTCAAGCACTGAGGGATTCAGTAAGGTAAGGTCTCTGTCCTTGAGTGCAATACAGTAGTCTTCAAAACAGAACTTCATCAACTTCCTTGAAATATGCCTGCTTTTTGTCAGATGAATTTAATCCCTAGTACTATAAAAAATATATATACATATATATACACATATATATACTTATACATACACATATATATCTCACTTCACAAACTTAATTTGTTCTATGATTTTATATTAAGAGATAGCTGTGGTTGTGTTTGTCACCCAATGTAGAATTTTACCAAGCACTTTTGTTTGAGAACCAAATTGTTCACAAACAAATGGAATATACTGAGCACTTACCTCTACCTGAGTCACATTGATGACAAGCACCACCACCATCAACACTGCAAGCAAACAGCAGAAAAGCCGTAGTTTGAAGAAACTGGTCCACATTGTCTGGCTGTGTCCTGACCACCCATGGCCGACATCATACTACCTTCACTTCTCAACACTCCATCTCTTTCTCTGCGATGCAGGTGAGCTTTCAGTTCAACTTGCTTCTGTCCTTCTAGCAGCCTTAAGAGTTCTTTGTGTAGAGGAGCAATTGTGGTTTATTGAAAAAGCAAACTTCTTTTACAAATTCCTTCAAAGAGGAAAAATAGGAGAACATCACCAACTGCAGCAGACAAGGGTATAGTAAAAGGAAAGGAAAAACACATATTCTCTTCCTGAACCTTATCTATAGCCAAGTCACAGAGAAAGCAAACATCTTTTCCCTGCCCCAGCATCCTATGTAAATAGAGTAATGTTTGTCCTATTACCTATTTAGGTGTTAACTTTTAGAGAACTAAGAAGAATGTTTTCACACTCACAAATTCCAAAATAAAAGTAAATTTCTATGGAAATCTAATTAAATAAAATCACTTCCCTTTCCTTACAGTTCAAATTATATAACATTATTATATTAATTATATTTTTTAAATATTAAGAGAAAACCTTGTATTGTATGTGGAGCTCTAGGATATGGTGAAAATCACCCCAACACTCTGGAAATCAAAAAGTACCACCTCACTCTTAAGACAGAAACAAAAAATACCCTTTGGGTTCTTGGCTCCTCCATTACACATACACTTCTTAGTGCCCCACAGCTAAGTAAATGAAAAGGAACAGGAAGAAATGACAGCTGTGCTGAAGATTTAGGGGATAAGAGTTACATTTGGGGAGTAGGCAACAGGATACCAACTCTTTTATCACATATGTCAAAGGCAAAGGACTTCAAAGTCTACCATTCCTAACTATTCTCCCATGTAGCAAATTGAAAATACTTTTTCCACTGATTGTTGGAGACCACTACAAAGTGGCTCTGAGCAGGATTTAAATTTTACTAATTGGCTTTCTATATTTATCTGTGAGTCTGTCCTAGGCCCAGCCCCTTACCTGGCAAGGACAGGAGCTAATTCACAGTAAGTGAACCTCTATGAATCACTGATCCTGACTGAGATCTGTATTGATCTATGAGGCCAAAGACACTTCAAAGAGCAAGATAAGGCCACAGCTGCAGGACACTTGGCTCCAACCTCAATTAACAAGATAGAAATTGCAGCTGGAGGAATTTCACCCCTACAGTCTCCTACCATAAATATTATCCTGGAGATAGAACAGTTCTCCTAAATTGGCATAATTTACTACTTGGAAAAGTCTTTGAAGACTCCCAAGGTCCTGCTCATTGCCTGCACTTTCCTCAGTTTCTCCACCCCCTTGTTGAACCTATAAAAAGTGACGGATCCAGAGAAGCTTTTGTTTTAGCCCTCAGAGCCTCAAACTTTATTAAAGGGTTTTGACCCTCCCAGTGCCCTGAAATCAAACTATTTGTCTCATTTTATTTAACCTCCACCGTACACTCATTTGGGAGATCAGGGATCTAGGTCAGGACCCAATAACTGATACAAGTAGAGAAGTTATTAGTATTTTGCTCCCTTTTATATTAGTAAAAGTGGAAAGGGTACATAAACATGATGCAGAGTATCTCAGAATAGCTCAGCTGCTCCCTTCAGCTTTGTGTCTTGTGAACCAGCAGGCCTCCTATTCTGTCACTCCATCTGTCTAAACCATTCTCTTCTTACAAGAACCATGCCAAAACCCTTCCCCAACTCGATTCAGAAAGGACACAAGACTGAGCTATTAACATGTTCTCTAGCCTCAAAATTCCCAGAGAACTTATTTTCACTTCTTAACTGATCTCTATTTGTATTCCTTGTCTCCCAGGTAGGCTATAACAATTATGACTATATTTTAAAAAAAAAAAACCAAAACAGAAAATATGTATCAAAAAAGGAAACTTAATGATAACACATCACGCTTTTTAATTCTCTCACAATACTAAATAACAAATAACATGTATATATTACACGGCATACATTAACTCACCAATCTATGCAACAAATAATTACAAAGGTTCTCTCTATAATATCATGCACTGTACCAAGAGCCAGAAATTCCCTTGAGAAGTTTATACTCACACTGGACAAAAGGCTCCCTTCTTAAAGAGGAATAAAGGCTGGAAATATGGATCAGTCGAAAAGCAACTATGTAACATGTTAGAGGTTTCCACTTGATCCCAAGGGGAGGGAAGGAGCAGGAACACATAGGGAGGGCCAGAGAGGATGGATGTCATTCACTATGAAAAACACCTTACTGCCCCCTCAACAATATCCCTCTCCAATAGCAAGGCACACATCTACCCTGAAGTGACTAAATGCTAAGAAGGAAATCACTGTAAAACACATAATTTTGTCACCAGTATCCCAAATTTTCTGCTAAAAAAATTCTTCTCCAAGAATTGGCAATAAAAATCCTAGCTTTCCCTAATGGTCAGTGGTTTTATCACCAAAGATGATGACACAGAGGAATTTAGCTGAACCATGGAGAGGTGTGGTCTGTGAGTTTTGTGGATGCCACCAATGTGGAAAATGTCAGTGTAGTTCAGGTCAGCCAGCAGCAGCACAGAGGTGTCAGTGACACAGAGGGATGACAAGGGCAGCAAATCCACAACTAAAGGAACGATAGGGCTATAGGCAGCAATGCAAAAAGTCCCTCAGAGCTAGAGACTTCTTTTGCCCTTAATTATGCAGACTCACATGAGGACAGGCCCTGATTTCCTGCTTTAAGCAAGTAAAGCACTGACATTTGAGAGATCAACTTGTACACTAAAGCAGACACTGCTTGAGGTACACTAGATAGATCTTTTTAAAAGACATATTAAAAATAACTCTGAGAAGGTTCTGTCTTCTTCTTTATCCATATGTCTTAATTTTTCACCAAAAAATAAAAATCATGAATATAAAAAAGGTGATTTCTATAAGTAAAAACTAAATATCAGATATACAGAAAAACAAGGCACTGAACATAAAGAAAAACAAGTTAAAATGAAAAATTTTAAGTGGAAAAAAAAACTGTAGAAGTTTCTGTTTTTCCTGAAAATATAAAACCTATCACATGAAAACTAGTTGTAAGGGGAGTAGGAAACTCACTTGGTATCTCAACTCACCTTAGAATCAAGGATACTAGTGCTGGACAGCAATGATTCTAGAAAAATATTTTTCAGATCAACCAAAAAATAAAATATATACTTCAATGTAATTTATCTTTTTCAAAAATTTCCCAAGGAAAGATACTTATTGGAAATAATATAATATGGTTCAAAATAACTTTCCTTCCAGCATGAAATCAAGTGATCATGACCAACAGCCCTTATTCTCTTCTTGCCACATCTGTACCACACACTGAAGCTGTTTGACTTTTATATCATTCTTCCTGCTGCAATAGAAATAAACACAAGGTAAGAACATTAATGATACTAAATATCATGTAAAGGAAGCAAAGAAAAACCTATTAGAAATTAAGAATACAATTTTATAGGCAGAGAGTTATGCACAGACTTAAGTACAATGTAGTGGAAGGAAGGGTAACAGAGACATTTCTTTTTCCTACTAATACAAAACAGGACAATAACTGACTGTTTACATGCATTAACTTCAATCTGGAAAATCACTGGAAGACCTTTGCTGAAGGTGAAAACTTTAATTGGCAGTATGACATTTAACTGTAAAACAAAGCTAAAAGCTCCACAAAGTATGTTTCTTAAAGACTACATAATCATGTAGTGCAATGATGCATCCTCTCACTACAGAAAAGACACATCTGTATTATAAGTTTAAACAAAATACATAGTACAAGGAAGCTAAGCTTGAACAGTCTTATTTTCAAGTCTTCATTCGGCATCAGAATACCACTTACTCATGCTTTTTTAAGAACAAACAGAAAAGTAAAATTCATGGTTAACTTGCAGGAGAAGCCCAATTGTTGGGATTGTTCTGCCAAATTCTGATTAGGACTACTTCCAAGTCCAAGATACACAGAATCCAACGGCTTGTAGCAACAACTCTTTACTTCATCAGGTACCTGATTACCTACTCCAATTTCACAAGAAAACTATAAAGCAGTTGTTTACATTACTAGAAATTACAGTTGTCAACATGACAAATGAAATATCTGAATTAATTGCAAAACAAAGACTCATTTGAGACCAACCCCATCATCAGCCCTATTCACCATAATACACTACAGGACAACTACACATCTTCCACTTCTGAGACTGCTTTCTATGTATTTTAACCTGTTATCCATATAGTTGCAATTGTACTCATCAGAGGAAGTGTCTGGAATTTAACTCAGAATATGCACTCCCCTACATAAGAGCCAAAAATACAGATTTACATGGATGGAATGCAACCAAGCATAAATGATTGTGTTTCAAGCTTTCCAAAGAACAGATGTATTTCACAAGATAGTGAGACCTCCAGTGTTAACAGAATAAGATCTACAAAAAGAACTGGACATCCATCCAAGACCAAAACAAGAATGAGTCAACCACATAAGAGTCAATCTTTGAAGGAAAATGAAGTTAAAAAAAGTATTATGCCAGACTCATTTCCAAAGTTTCCACTTTTACGTATCCCACCTCAATGCCCAAAGTGCTGACTCACCTAGACCTTCTCTTGCCCTTCTTGCACAGCAAGCCTCAATCACTGTAGAAGAGTACGGTAGTATTTGAAGAAATAATAAATTTACTTAAATATGTCACATATAGGACAAAGTGCTGTAAAAAAAATGGGGCATGCTGACGGATCACGGTTCTCAAATCTGCATGTACATTAACGACCACTGTAGAAGCTTTTAAAACATACCAGTGTTTAAAGGAGCACCTGACAAATTAAATCATGTGAGAGTAGGCTTAAGAAACAATTTTTTAAAGGTCACCAGGTAATTATAATATACCATCAAGTAGGAGAATCGCTAGTTTACTGTGGCTATGAGTTGTTGTTAATAAGGGATGGCCTTTCTGCAAAGAGTTTTGAATGTCATCTCAGGACAACCCAATTTTGGGGCAAGAGAGACATCATCCCCACTTCAGTAAACTATCCCCTCCCTTCCTTTCTCAGTAATAAATAACAGCACTTTATCAACCCCAGAGAGACTGTGAGGATAAAAAACACAGAAACAAGATAATAAACACAAAGGAAAGCACAACCCAAACACTGTAAAGCAATAGCATGATGCTGACGCCACTGACTGGAATCAATTAATGATTAGAGTCTGGGAGTTCTGCCAACTTAAAACCCACCCTGAAGTTCCAAAATGTAGTTAATAGCAGGGGGGCATCAGAGTAGTATGATTCTTTATCTCCAGGACATGTAACAACAATCCTTCTTTATAGTAAATAGTGAAAAGTAACATAAAAAAAACTGAAATTTCATCTAGATGTTGCATAACCCGAGAACCCCTCTTGGTACCATCATCCTACCAGTCTTCGGTACAGCAGGATAGGCACCGGGCCAGCGACTCCGCATCGTACCTTTCAAAGTCATACTCTTTTCTCCCTATACGACCCGAATCTGATGTGCCAAAACCGGCTGGGTAGATACGTGCAGTCAAGAGGCGGCGGACGCCCGGAGCAGCGCGGAGTCCGCGTTCGGGGCTACGCGGGCGGCACAGTCAAGCGCCCGGACGGAGGGAAGGGGCGGCACCGCACAGGGGTCCCCAGCGGCCCCCACAGGCCCGGGGGGGTCGCACGTCCCGGAAGCCGAGGCTGCAGATGCTCAGCCCGGCCCCGCCCTCCCAGGGCCAGGGCTCCGGCTCCTTCGGTCCCGGGCTGCGCACCAGGGGTTCCAGCACTGCCTGCCTCCGCCTTGGCGCGGCCCCTGCCGGGCAACACCGACGCCCTCAGCCCGCACCCCCGGAACGGCAGGTCCCCTGCACCCGGCCGGGGACTCGGGGCCGCGCTCGAAGGAAGGGCTCCGCAGCCCATACGCGAGCGAGGAGCCAGCCGGGGTGGCTGGGGGCCAGGTGGGAGCCCTCACACAGCTCGTATCCCCACACTCACCTTCACACCCCACCACCAGCCATCAGCTCTCTGGCGAGATGCAAACACTCCGCCCCGCGGCCGCACCGCCAGGCCGCACGACCGCTGCTTCCTTACCCGCCGAGTCTCCTCACCCCCGACCCCCGACTACGATTGGTCGCGCTCCGGACGAGGCGGGTCGATGATTTTGATTGACAGCCGCGCTCTGAGCCCTGGAGCCGGGACTCGGAGTCCGCGCTCTTCTGGCGTGGCGGGCGCGCCCCACAGTGCAGTGGACGTGCAGCTCTGGTCCTCACGCTTGTGGTTCTGCGCCTCTGCAGACCCAGGGCCTTGCGACCTTTGGGACAGCAGCCTTTCCCTAGAGCATCCGTCTCAACCCTTTTTCTCTGTCAGTGAAGTGACCACAATCGGAGATGATGCCGCCTTAATGCCCTTCACGGGCAGCGGTATAATTGTTCCAGAGAAACACAGTTTGCTAAGCGCGACCATGCAGATGACAAGTCCTTGATTCTTTCCTTGCTTTGAAATTACCCAACTTCCATCCGCATTGGAAACAACTCTCACGCGTTGTGGCTCTCCTGGCAAAAATGCTGAATCCTCCTCCCCCATAAAATTCTGTTACCCAGTTTTAAATACTTCTGATAAAACGCCAGGACCGGCCAAGGATTTAGCTCAGTGGCATAAGACCCCGTATGTGAAATTGTTGGAACTGCAAAACAGTCGGCAGCGACTTCTTCGTGAGCGTTTACTGGCTGCTCTGTTTCTCAGAAATGTGTGAGCACCCTGCGATTAAACATTTAATGGACCAAAACAGGCTGGAGAGGTAGGCCTATTATCCCAAGGTTGAAAAAGAATAATTAGCATAAATTACAACTGACATTAATTATTTTCATAATTCTTGACCACAGTGGACTCTGTGTTCCTTCTGCTGTTTCACCGCCGGCCTGCATGCATGAGTAACCTGACCCTCGAAGGCAGTCATGGGAAGCGCTGCCCAGTGGTCTCCTCTATAAACCCTTTCATTCTTCTCTGGAGGACAGAAAGCCTTCTGGGGCCTTCTGTAGTCATCAAAAAGTTTTCATGCCTCTGTTCCTAAGGAAGCACCCATATGCTGAATTCCTGCTCCGATTATACTTCATCTTTTAAGTAGGTGGACCAATACTTATCAGTTTGGCTAAAGAATGCCAAATACACAAAATAAGATCTCTGGGTCATAACTTTGACTTCATTAACCCCATTCACTCTCAAGCACTCTCACTTTTAACCCTGAAGCATGTGAATGATCTTAGGTATATTTACAGCCATATCCAAAAACTAAAAAAAAGGGAAAAACTAGACCAGAAAGACTTACCCATCTGTAAGATTTCTCCCTGAAAAGTGTTCATCATCTGGTAATTGTATTAAAAATATCATCCATGTACCAATATAATATTATTCAATCATAAAAAAGAATGAAAGCCTGTTATTTGTGACAACATGGATGAAACTAGAGATCATTATGTTAGGTGAAATAAAGCAGGCACAGAAAGATAAGTACCATGTGATCTCACGCATATAGAATATATAAAAGTTGGTTTCAGCCAGGCATGATAGTACACACCTGTAATCCCAGCACTCAGCAGGCTGAGGCAGGAGGAATGCTATGAGTATGAGGCTAACTTAGACCACAAAATAACTTCAAAGCCAGCCTGAACTGCATAGCAAAACCCTGTCTCAAAAAGATTTTTTTAAAAATTTGATTTCCTAGAAGTTGAAAGTTTAATGCTGGTTACTAGATGCTAGGACTAGTAGCAGAGAAGGGATGGGAAAAAGGTTAATCAATGGGTATTAAATTAGGAGTAAGAGTTATGGTATGCACAGCAGAGAATCTACAGATAACAATCATGTATTTATTTTTAAAAGCCAGAAGAAAGGATTTTTAATGTTTTCACCCTAAAGAAATGACAAATTGATGACAAGATAGATATCTTTACTCTGATTGATTGATTGATTTTTGTCTTTTTGAGACAGAGTTTCACTATGCAGTTCAGGCTGGCCTTGAACTTACTTTGTAGCCCAATCTAGCCGCAAACTCCCAGCAACCCTCCTGCCTCAGCTTTGAGTGCTGACATTACAACTGTGTGCCACCATAATGGACCTTTCACTGTGATTTAAACATTATAAAATGTATACATATATTGATAGATGGTGTTACCCCATTAATACATACTTTTTTATATTCCAGCTTACGCACCTTAACAAGACCTTGTCTTAAAAAGAAAGAGAGGCCATGTGTGGTGGCACACACCTGTAATTTCAGCACTTGGGAGGCTGAGGCAAAAGGATTACTGCAAGTTCAAGGCCAGCCTGGGCTACAAAATAAGTTCTAGGCCAACCTGAACTGTGTAGTTGAAACCCTGTCTCAAAAAGATCAGAACAAAAAAGAGAGAGCTGGATAGGTATTTCAGTGCAATCCCTGACTGCCATCCTCAGTACCACAATAAATAGACGAATAAATAAATTTAATTAATAAAAATTAAATACTTATTAAATAAATTCTACATCTAATGAACATATCACTTCAATTTTTAGTTTCTTTAACATGGAGTGAGAACCTCAAGATATTTATGAAGCCTTATAAATGCAGAATAATTCTAAATTTTTATAATTTTTCTCTCTGATCTTTGGTAATGTTCTTGCTATTCTAACTTAATAGCTTTTTGTTATTCTTATTGTTGTTGAACTCTTTTTTTCTTTCTTTTTATTGCATATGTGTAGAATAGAATAGTGGTTTATTTTGGGAAATTGGCACATGCATGTAACATATCTTGACCATTTGCACTACCTCTACCCTTCTCTCCCCCAACCCCCACCCTATCACCAAGAGTCTGCCTTTTAGTTTTCTATCAACTCTCCTTTATTTTATTCATTCATTTATATTTTAGGTTTCTCATGTAAGAAAAAAATGTGCAGTATTTAGCTTTCTGAGTGCTTTATTTCACTCAACATGATTGTCTCAAGTTGCATCAGTTTTCCTCCAAATGACAGGATTTCATTGTTCCCTATGGCTGAATGATACTCTGTTGTACATATATACCACATTTTCTTTACTTATTCATCTGCTCACAAGCATCTAGGTTGTTTTCTAAGCTTAGCTATTGTGAATTACACTCCTAGAAACACAGATATGCATGTCTCACTATAGTGTAGCATCTTTTGTTCTTTCAGGATTATACCCAGAAGAGGTATATCTGTGTAAAGTGGAATCTCTAGCTTAGTTTTCTGAGGAATCTCCATACTGATTTCCATAGGATTGTGCTACTTTACATTTCCACCAACAATGTAGATTGGTTCTTTTTCCCCTCTTCATGCTCACCAATATTCATTGTTTTTCCTGTTCTCATGACAGCCATTCTGACTGGAGTAAGAGAAACTCTCAAAATTGTTTTGATATGATTTGCATATATCTAAAGTTTAAAGATGTTGAATGTGAATAACAGATTAACTTAAAGTACTTTAATCTTTGGTCACCCAGGGACTTTGTGCTATCCTAGGCCATATGATCGTTTGTTCTGTGGGAAGACTTACAAATGCATTGTGTTTAAATTCATGAATGCAGTACCTTGAGTCTCAGTGAAATGCTGCTGAGACAGCATGAGATGCTTTGTTAAGATGTGTCCAAAAGAACAGTAAACATGGAGGCCAGATACAGCCAGAGATGATCCCTGGGATAAACAAGTTACCACTTATCTGAACTTTCCCTGTCCAACATCTGTTTCTGTTCTTTGTAAAGAAAACTCTAATAAAAAGCCAGAGAGACTAGTAATCAGGGCTTCAGTCCTAGAGGCCACCCCGACCCCATTCCATAACTTTGTCTCTCGCTTTTTTTCTTTTCATCTGTCGTACCTTGTTTTTGGGACCTGTCTCCTCATAGAAACCAACATTTTGGCACCTGAATAGTGACCTGAGAACAAAACTAGTCTTCAAGACTTCAGGAAAGGATTTCAGTGGCTAATGAAACCTGAGAAGAGTGAACAGGTAAGTAAACCTGGTCTCCAGGATTTTTGCATCAGGTTTATCATGGGAAATTCTCTGTCTCAACAAGAATATATTTAGGTTCTAAAAACTTTGTTGAAGAATTTTGGAGGTTAAAGTGAAACCACAGTCTTTCACTGAATTGTTCACCTTAATAAGAAAACACTATTATTAGTTTGAACCTAAGGGACATAATGTTCTAAATTTGAAACAATGGACATTGGTTATGAAAGCTTTGAAGCATGCTTATGAAGAAAGGAATTTTATTCCTTTACATGGTTGGTCTTTGTGTAATTTAATTACTTTGGCTTTAGTGTAGAGGATCACCTGGACAGCTCTCCTTAAATAAAAAGCAATGTTTAAGCTAAATGTGGCCCTGTCTCCATGTTCTGATGTATGTACAGAGCTGGCTAAACTATTTTCTTTTCCCTTCAGTTGGCTGTACACAGTGGAAATAGAGCTAGCTGAGCTGCTGATGTGTAATCTTTGAAACCAGGAAACAATTTTTCCCAGCCTCAGTGTTTCCCTCTAAATAGTTGAGCCCACTGCCCCAGGGCTATCACTAGGTTTGAGCCTTGAGATAGTAGTTATGACTTCCCAGGGCAAAAAAAGTTTACACATCAAAACTAAGGCACCACCTTAAACATTACATGCCACCTCAATTGTGTTATACAGATTAATTTCTTTCTGTAGATCCTCTCTACATATTGCAGAGGTGCTTTCTGGCCTCCTAACTAACTCAACTCACAGTATTCACATAATTCCCACCATTCTTACAGTCACTCATCCTCTAACCATTCCCTTCTTCATTAATTAATAAAATCCTGGTTAGGGCCTAGGTTAAGGCTTTTGTTCCATGAACCCTCATCTGTACCAGACTCAGGACCCCTTGGCTTCCATTAACTATAAATATGTCTTAGTGTCTTTATTCTCACTGCGGGTTGCACTGGAGGTGATAGTTTAAAATTAATTCACCAGGATTCCAATAACGTTTCCATGGGATTACAAATATAAATTTCCTAGACCATGACGAGAACAAAAACGGGGCCTCCATATTTAAAACCTATGCAATCTGAATCAGAACAGGAGATTTTGCTGGATGGAAGAAATTCTAAGGGCAAAGACAATTCCAATTCTGAATTCGAATGATAGTTTACCTGAGGAGACTTTACTACTTCAGGATCAGGAACCAGTTACAGAGGATGAAGGGAGATATGGTTCTTTTGGGAACCTTTCTACTACTCTGAAACCTACTTTACCACTCCCTAATGATAAGCTAGTAGAATCTGACTTTCCTCCACCAGTGCCTTTAGTGTCCCAGGCCTGTCCTGTGGCACCATCAACCTAATATATGATAAATCTAACTCTTTTCTAGATCCACCTCAAATGACAATTAAAAAAACATTGCTAATGACTAAGGTAAATAAGGCTTTTGTTCAAGCAAAACAAGATTTAGATGCTTGTCAAGCTTTTGCTATGTATCCAGTTACTATCACCCAAGTGCCAGGATATCAGCAAAATCTTCAAGGTTACATTAGATTTAAACATAATCCATTACCTTTTAAAACTATCAAGGAATTAAAACAGGTTTGTGTTTCTTATGGTGTAAACTCTCCTTAAACTTTTGGGTTGATTTTGGGATTGGCTCAGTCTGAATGTTTGATTCCCTGAAATTGGAAAATGATGGAGCAAATGGTCCTTGGTTCCCCTGAATTTCTTCAATTTAAAACTTTGTGGAGAGATGTAAAATTGACTGCCTGACACAATAAGCATGCTAACCCTCCAGGTCCTATTTCTGCTGATCAACTCACTGGTTCTGGGAATTAGTATGGAATAAATCGGCAGCTACAATATCATGTTGCTATTGTTCAGACAAGGATGTATTGTTTAAAGGCATGGGAAAAGACTGCTCTCACTGGTCACACATTTCCATCAGAGGTCAAAGTAGTTCTAAGTGCTAATGAAACTTATGTAGAATTTATAGCTACATTAGAAGTACTCCGATAAACAATATTTCAACCAGATTTGAGGGACTTGCTATTGCAGATGTTGTCCTTTGATTATGCTAATTCAGAATGCAAAACGATCTTAAGGCCATCAAAAACTCAAGGCATCACTTTAGATGAGCATATAAAAGCCTGTTAGAATATTGAATTGGAAACTTTTAAAGACAGGTTACTTGCAGCTGCGTTAAAAGAGACTGGCCCATTTGCTCCAAAGACTAGTAAATGTTTTGGATGTGGAAAGATCAGGCATAGGAAAAAGGAATGTAGGCCAGGAAAATCAAAAACAGAGAACCAAGCCGAGCAGAAACCTGACCTTTCAGGCAACTCTGCACCTTCCAAGGACTGCCTATGATGCCAAAAAAGACGACACTAGGCTAATTAGTGTTGATCAAAATATCATAAGGATAGCACTCTTTTCACCCTTCTGGAAACTTCCAATTGGGCCCATCATGTGGCCCAATGACAGACAATACAAGGAATCATCAAACATTTCCTGTCAGCAATGGTTACAACAAGGCTGCAGCACAGTCAGTGATCTCCTTGCTGCTACCAGTGATAGAGCAGCCTTAGATATTCTCTCTAAATAAAATGCTATGTTATCTCCAGCTTTAGGAGTTCAAAAAGTTAAAATAGGAATTTATGGGCCATTGCCACCAGGGACTGTAGGTCTGTTAATGGGAAGAAGAAGCATAATTTCTAAAGGAATAATAGTTCAAATAGGCATAATTGATTCTGATTATAAGGATGAATTTCAAGTAATGCTGCAAACATTGCAACCAAACCAAATAGAAGCCAGAGATCAGATAGCTCAGCTATTGCTCGTTCCTTACATTAAGGGCCATGCTGCTCCAGTGAAAAGGCAGGAGGTTTTGGAACCCTAGGAAAATACTTATAGAGGAAATAAAAGACCTGAATAACAATTTAAGACTGCAGAAAAAGTGTTTATTGGATTGGTGATATGGGAGTAGGTGTATCCATAATATTCTGACAACATTGATCTGAACATTGGTCTACCATGCAAGTACCTATGGTTTTCTCAGGGGTAGGGAAATGACAGATGTTCATCAGAGTGTGAAGATTCTCCAAATTACTGGCACTGAAGGACAAACAGGCACTTTGAAGCTTTATGTGGCTGATATAACAGTTAATTTATGTGATAGGGATCTGTTAATGCAATGGGGAAGCTATGTGAGCATCCCACATATATCATCTCAAGCAAAAAATATAATGGCTAGTATGCATTATAACCCATGTACTGATAGTCATACATGGGCACTGGTAATCTCAACAGAAAGACATGGTTTAGGGTTTCCAAATTTAGAATAGAGGCCGCTGTGGAAAAGGCTTCACTTTACCTTTAAAATGGCTTACAAGTTAGTCAATAGGGTGGAAGCTCTAAGATCATTAGTACAAGAACAATTGTCAGAAGAGCATATTGAAGAATCTACTAGCCTCTGGAATTTCCCTGTATTTGTCATTAGAAAGAAATCAGGTAAATGGAGAATTGCTCACAGACCATAGAAAAACTAATGAAGTTATCTGACCCATGGATCCAATACAGCCTGAATTACCCTCCCCTGTCATGATCCCTAAAAAATAGAAGTTAATTGTTGTAGATCTTACTACAATTATTGTTTTTTTACTATTCCATTATAACCAACTGATAGAGAAAAATTTGCATTTATTGTACCTACTTTTACTAATCAGGAGACAATTGAATGGTATCATTGGAAAGTACTCCCCCAAGGAATGTTAAATAGCCAAACCCTCTGCCAATATTATGTTAATCAACCCTTAGCTTTATAAGAGCAAGGTTCTCTAATTCATTAATTATTCATTATATGGATGATATTCTTTTCTTAACCAGTACAGAAGAATATTTACAAAAGGTTCTTAAAGCAGCTAAACAGTTATTGATGGAGTTTGGTTTACAAATAACCCCAGAAAAAATACAAACTGAATATCCTTTTATTTATTTAGGTAATATTCTTCAAAATCAATACATTACTACTCAGAACATCAATATCCTTATTCACAGGAATCAACTCCACACCCTCAATGATTTTCAAAAGCTTTTAGGGGATGTTAATTGATGGTGTCCTTCTTTAGGCATTCCTACCTATGCTCTACACATCTTTTTAATACTTTTAAAGGGAACTCAGCATTAATAGCCCTCATCACCTTACACCAGAAGGGGAAAAGGAATTAGATTGGTTAGAACAACAAATATGTCAAGCTCAACTAACCTGTATAGATCTATACAAACCAGCTATACTCTTAATTTTTCTATCATCCCATTCTCCTATGGCTATATTATGGCAAGAAGAAGCTGTTTTAGAATAGATTTTTCCTTCTACTCACTACCTATGTAGATAAAATAGGTTTAATTGTGTATAAGGGACGATCTTGCCTATGGCAGTTATCAAAAAAGATCCTGAGTCTATTGTTTTTTCCCTCAACAGCAGATACATCATGCATTACAAATGAGTGAACAGTGGCAAATTGGGCTTGCTGATTATATTGGAAAGATAGACAATTATTTTCCTAATTCTAAGCTTTTAGAATTTCTTAAAAGCATGATTGAATTTTACTTAAAATTGAATGTTCTGAATCAATACCTGAAGCAAGCACATACTCTACTGATGGTAGTAACAACGAGCTTGCCGGATATGTGGGAAGGGTTTGAAAGGTGTGGCAAACTCCCTTTCTTTTTGCACAGAGTAGAACTTCAAGCAGTTACTTGATTTCCAGATGCTCCAGAACCCATTAATATTTTTACAGACTCCCAATATGTATGGCTCACAGTTAATCATATAGAAACAGTCTCTTTGTCTAATGATAATGACCTTGATCAATTGTTCTGTCAATTCAAACTCATATAAGTAACAGAGATTTTCCTATTTTCATAACTCATATTCCTTCTCATGCGTACCTTCTTGGCAACATGGTTAAATGTATTAACTCATGTAAAAACCAAAGATTTATATCAAAAATTTCTCAACATTCTATTCAACAAGCTCTATCTTGTCCTACCTGAGAAATGCTTAATAATCCTATCTTTCAGCCAAGTACTAATCCTAGAGGCCTGCAAAGCAATGAGTTGTGTCAAATGAATGTAACAAATATTCCTGCTTTTGGGAAACTTGGTTTTGTAAATGTTGTTATTGACACTTATTCTGGCTTTATATGGGCCTCTGCACAACCTAGAGAGAAATTTATGCATGTTAAAAATTATTGAAGGCTTGGCCTAGATCCCCAATCTCCCAAATGAGTGTATGGTGAAGGCTTAAATAAATGAGATAAGTGGTATGATTTTAGGGCTCCAGGAGGATCAAAACCCTCTGCAGAGTTCTTGAGTCTGGTGGCTATAACAAGAAGTGTCTCTGGACAGCCCATATTTATTTAATTTTTCAAACAAAGCAGGAAACTGAACAGGATCTTGGGAGTGATTCAAGGACTCTTCTAAGTAACAGATTATGTTTATTTTAGGAGAACTATCTTAAATTAATTTCAAAGAAGTATCAGAAGAAGATCTCCATGTTGCATCACTGTAGGAGTGAAATGCTTTCAGCTACAGTCTTTATTTAGTTAATTGGAGTTGGGGCCAGGTGTCCTCAGCTGTGGCCTTATCTTGCCCTTTGAGGCATTTCTTTGTTCTCAGATGGGCCACACCCTGGCCATGCAGCAGCCCTGGACCTGTGTTCAATTTCCAGTTTCAACAGCTCCCAACAAAAAATCATTTGTTAAAATGTTTTGCCATTATGAGTAAACATGAAGCAATTAAAATTGATGATGGACCTATGATTTCTCGTACCTTCCAACAATTCTGTACCTTGTGATGTTAATCATTATTCAGGCACTCCCACTCATAAAATCCTCAAGGACAAGTATGTTTGAAAGGACACATGCAACTCTTAAGACAATATTAGAAAAATAAAAAGGGGGAGATTAGAGCATGAGCTCACCACATCAATTACTGCATAATTTTATATTTACTTTAAATTTTTTTAATATTAGCAAAGGCTCATCTACTATGGCAGTGGAAAAGTTTTGGTTCACTATTATCAAAGGTCCATGGAAAACAACAGGGCAGCCTATCTTTTTGGCAAGACATTTATACTGGACAATGGGAAAGAGGTATTGTTCAAATATGGGGTTGAGGGTTTGCCTGTGTCATTACAGACTGGAGAAAAGATATGGCTACCTGCCAAAAGAATTAAACGTTGAAATTAGCCATAAAAGAGTCAGATTCAATCTAGATCCTCCAGTAGAAGAAATGAGAGCAATGTCACTACCACATTACTTAATGGCATTGACTAGGAATACCCAAAAAGCACAACCTCCAACTTGGGGACAACTCAAGAAGCTGAAAGAATGTTGAATTCTACTGGACAAGCATTCTCAGCTAGTAATATGTTTCTAGCCATGTTGGAGGTATATTAGCCACCATGGTATGTTGGAGACCACTACGAAGTGGCTCTGAGCAGGATTTAAATTTTACCGGTTGGCTTTTATGTTTATCTGTGAGTCTGTCCTAGGCCTAGGCCCCCTACCTGGCGATGGGAGCTGATTCATAGCATATGAACTTCTATGAATCACTGATCCTGGCTGAGACCTGTATTGGCCTGTGAGGCCAGAGATACCTCAAAGGGCAAGATAAGGCCACAGCTGCAGACACCTGGTTCCAACCCCAATTAAGTAGATAGAGACTGCAGCTACAGAATTTACTCCTACGGTCTCACTTCTATCATGCCTTCATGGTAAGACAATTCTAATGAATTGACTTGACTCATTACTTGGAGACATCCTTGAAATGACTCCGAGGTCCTGGTCATTGCCTGTGCTTTCCTCAGTTTCTCCACCTTTTGTCCTTAGACCTATTAAAAGTGAACTGATCCAGAGAAGCCTTTGTCTTTGCCCTCAGAGTCACAAGCTTAATTAAAGGGTTTTGACCCTCCCGGAGCCCTAATAAATCATACAATTGTCACATTTTATTTTAACCTCCACCATACACTCATTTGAGAGACTGGGGATCTAGGTCAGGACCCAATAATGGTAGGTGCAATCTCTTCAGAAAATTTAACACCCTTATTGGAAAATATTCCAAATCCTCCAAAAATAAAATTATGGAATGTACTGATATTCCTGCACCACTATACGTTAATAAATCTAAATGGCTTCCTGGACCATATGACATATGGGGACCATTGATGCTGGGAGAGGAAGGAACAAAAATAGAAAATTATTCAGTGGGAACCAAAGACCACCAATTTATATATTTATATGGGCCATGGAGATCTTGTTTAAAAATCAAGCCCTGAGCTTGGTTATCAATAGTAAAGACTAGTTCTGCCAATCATAGCTCTATATCTCTATTTTTATTTCAAGCATGGGCTTTCAAAGGATCCACTTTTGTTAATTCTACTCCCCCCAAGTTACCACTATGCCATCAGTGGGTAACAAAAAAATACCTGATTTAGTTCATTGGGAGGCATGTAGGTCCAATACTGGCCAAGTTTTGCTTAATGCTTCCTATATAAGTGTCATTGATTGGAGCCCTGATGGTTCTGCTCAATATTCCATTAAGGAATATTCCATCAAGCATCTTAAATGAAATAGAGAAAAGAGAGAATATGGAGAGAACATTATTAGTACACAGGCAAATGAACCTATTGTGTGGCATGGTGGAGGTATATCAGAGCCTCAGCCTAAAACAGAATATGGTCCTCCTCATTCCTCTTTGTGGAAGTTAATATCAGCTTTATATCCTTTACATGCTTGGAAGGGATCTTACACTAAAAATGGGAAGATGGACCGGGAGTAGAGAGAACAAAGCTGCATCAGCAAGCAAACCCTGTCTGGGAACCTGTGCCATGCATGGGCTACTGCTGGACTGGAACAGATAGACCCCAGCCCTTCCTAGCACGCAGGCTAACAAACAAGTACCAACCCATTCACCCACCCACCCCTGCCATAAGCAACTGGCTTATCCAGAGAAACACAGGCTGTGATGATAACTATGTAGGTGGGATGAAATTGGATGCCTGTGGTGCTTTGGGGTTTCACTAACATTGCAGGTCTAGGGCCAGTGGTCTGATCATAGGTTCAGAGAATAGCGCTACACAGTGTGATATCTAGGGGGGATCTCCTTCTGAGGGGTATTGCCATTGTTGACTCCCTATGGTCTTGTTTTGAGGTCCTATACCATTTCCATTGTTTTGTTGGATTGGGTTTTATTTTCTTTTGTTTTGTTTGATTATGTTAATTCTGATGGCAGGAGAAGCTATTTCAAAGATGGCAAGAAATATTATGGTAGCAATTTGGATTTACTATAGGCTTTTTTTGTAATCCTTTATTACATACATTGTTTTGTTTTTATTGTTTCTGTCCTATTCTGTTCTGTTCAATTTTCACTATATCCAAAGTTATCTGTAACTTTTGAAGACAAAATGCATTATGGTAACTATTGTTGATTTTGTAATATTTTGAAGTCCTGTACCTTTTATACTGGTTTGTTTTGATTGGTTTTATTCTGTTTTATTCGCTTTAAAATAAAAAAAATGGGAATGGCACTTGGGCCTCTTTTTATTTATTTATTTATTTATTTTTGTCTTTTTTGAGACAGGGTCTCACTATGCAGTTCAGGCTGGCCTTGCACTCACTTTGTAGCCCATATTGATCACAAATTTGCAAATGAGTCTTCTGCCTCAGCCTCCCGGGTGCTGGGATTACAGGAGTGCGCCACCATGCCCGGCTTCTTTTACTATTAATTCAACTCATTATGCACAAGCATTATCATGAAGCAAATTGGAATGCTTCAGAATTTGTGCTTACATGAACTAATTGGAGTTTTTATACCTGTTTAAAACTTCTTTACTATTCAATCATTCTAAGGATAGTATATATGTTCTTAAACAAAGAACAGGGATATAGATACCTGTTAACTTAGAAAATCCTTGGCAGCAAGCTCCAGCTACTTACATGTTACAAAATTTTCTAGATAAATTAATAAAATGCAGCAAGAGATCTAAAGGGGTCCTGATTGCAGTTATCTTGGGAATTATCAGCATTATGGCCACTGCAGCCATAACGGGAGGGCTCTTCATCAGTCAACACAAACCACCCAATTCGTACAAACGTGACATAAACATTCTGCTAGATTATGGCAAATTCAACATTCTAGAGATGAAAAAATGGCAATTCAGATAGATTTGCAACAAGCAGTGGTATTGTTAGGAAATCAAGTAGTTTACAAAAAATTATGGCTTAAATGTGATTGGAATAGCTCTTCTTTTTATGTTGCTCCGCATTGCTATAATAATACACATTTTCCTTGGCAAAATGTTAAAAACAATTTAATGAATCAAGGAAACTTATACCTTGAGATTGAAAATCTACAAAAAAGAAATATTTGAGACATTTAACAACAAACTAGATTTACTACATGGAACTAATTTAGTAAAAGCTATGGGAGAAGGAATAAAACATATAAACACTTTCGAATACCTGCGGTTTTTTCAAACTTCTACTGTTGTTCTATGGGTTATTATCATTGTCCTTTGTTACTCATCTTAGTCTGGCAAAGCTTGTCCAGCAGATGTCACAAAATAGGAAGAAGAATTGAAGCCTAACATTGATATTATAGAGACATTAATAAACAAGTCTCTGTAATGGAAATGTGGTAACAGATTAACTTAAAGTACTTTAACCTTTGGTCACCCCAGGGGCTTTGTGTTATCCTAGGCCATATGATTGTTGGTTCTGCAGGAAGACTTACAAATGCATTATGTTTAAGTTAATGAATGCAGTACCTTGAGCCTCAGTGAAATGCTGCTGAGACAGCATGAGATGCTTTGTTAAGATGTGTCCAAAAGAACAGTAAACATGAAGGCCAGATACAGCCAGAGATGATCCCTGGGATAAACAATTAAGTTACCACTTATTTGAACTTTCCCTGTCCAACATCTGTTTCTGTTCTTTGTAAAGAAAACTCTAATAAAAAGCCAGAGAGAATAGTAATCATGGCTTCAGTCCTAGAAGCTGTTGGCCACCCCCACCCCATTCCATAACTTTGTCTCTCTCTTGTTTTCTTTTCATCTGTCACACTTTGTTTTTGGGAACTGTCTCCTCATGGAAATCAATAGTTGAACACTTTTTAAAAGTGTAGTTATTGAATATTTGTACTTTTTTCAGTTCATTTGCTCTTTTTGTTTTGTTTTTTGTTTCTTCAGTTGGGTCATTTGTTTGGTGGGGGGTAATTTTTTGAGGTTTTTTTTTTATGTACTAGATATTAGTCCTGTATCAGAAAAGTAGTTAGTAAAAATTGTCTCCTGTACTACAGGTTATTTACTCTGTTGATTGTTTCCTTTGCTCTGCAGAAGCTTTTTTATTTTATATAATCCCATTCATTGATTTTTGATACTATTTCCTATATTGTTAGAGTTCTATCCTCCTTCAGGAAGGGTTTGTTGCGTTTCCACTTCTACACAGAGTAGTTAGATCAAACTAGGTAGAATTATTAACTTACTGTGTTTATTGGGGAGCATGTATAGTTTAAGAAGATGTGCTCGAGAGTCAAGTTGACAGGGATGAAATGTGGTAAAGCTTAAAATTGGTTTAATTTGATTGGTTCAGAAGTGACCTAAGGGATTAGTAAAGCACACTTTTGGGTCTGGGTGAGTCAGGAAGGCGACTTTGGTATGATATATGGTCTCTGTCCCACTCCTCTCTGGTGCTACTCCCTTACTCCCCCAGTCCTGGTTGTCAGGAACTAAGTATTTTTGCTCCAATGTGTTTTTCCATCATGTGGGGTTGTTGTTTGGTTTTGTTTTGACCTCAGAGACAGCCAATCATGAACTGAATCCCCTGACTCCACAATGCAAATTTAACTTTTCCTCCTTTAAATTGTAGATGTTGAGTATTCTGTCTCAGTGATGGAAATGCTAATTCTATTTTCTAATGTTCTATTTAATTTTTTTCTTCAGAGTTCTATGATTTTTATTATAGAGGTCTTTTGCTGCCTTGGTTAGTTTGATTCCTAGGTATATAACATTTTTTTAACCTATTATAAATGGAACTGTTTTCCAGATTTGCTTTCTCATGAGTCCACTATTGGTGCACAAGAATGCTATTGATTTTTTTGTGTTAATTTTGTGTATTATATTAAGCTTCTCTCTCTCTTTTTTTTTTTTTTTTGAGACTATGTAGTGCAAGTGCAGGCTAGCCTTGAATTAGCTTATGGAGCCCAGGCTGGCCTCAAACTCAAAGTGACCCTCCTGCCTCATCCTCTCAATTGCCGAGATTACAGGCATATATCACCATTCCTGGCTTTGTTACCTCTTTTAAATGATGTACTTTTGAATTTTTCAAAAGCACTCAATTTGTTTTCCTTGAATATTTTTATATTTTAAAAATGATTTCACATCTTCATATAATAGGTAATTACATGTTTCTAATAACATTATAATGGTCATAAAATGGTTTAGAAACAAACACAACTAAAATTGATGGGAGAAGTCCACACTACTACATGATCCAGCAATCTTATTATTATTCATTCTCTGTTGGGAGCCATTGAAGCTGGAAATAGACCACACGAGCCAGGCTGTAGCGAGTGACCATCCCAAGGACAAAGGGTGCTCAGGGCAAGCCACATGAATAAACTGCTTCAGCCTAGCAAACATTTATCCCCAAGACAATCTGAACAGTGGCTGCTAAGACAATGGGGCATCATACAACATTAAGTTGCCAAAAGGTATAAATAAAAGCGCCTACAGTGAGGGGGTAGTTCCTTTCCTCCCATCAGGAGGGTAAGGGCTACACCTGACCCCAGCTTTGTCTCTTATCTTTCTCATCCTCCCACCACCCTACATGATCACAGCCCTAAAAACTCCCAGAATGCATAGAGATTAAAAGATCCAAGTAGGATCAAAACACATTGTCTTAAAGAATGACTGCTCTGGCCCTCTCCTCCCCATACTCCAATTTATCACTTAGATTGACCCTAAAGTCAGTCATGTAACAGACTACTCTGTTCTTTCCCAGCCCCTATATAAATTTCTGCACAGATGTCCTTCTTCTGTCCTTTGTCCTTCCTTCTTGGTTCTATTAATAAAAAGCCACACAAGCATCAGTTCAGGACTGTCTTTATCAGACTGTCTCACTGAGGGGGTCGTAAGGGCAGTACCCCTGTGCCTCCTTGGAGTTTGGATATCAATTCCAAGTAACCTCTCATCCTTTCTGCTGTACCATGGTCATGAACTTTAATACTAATCAGGTCAAATGAGAGGGCTTCTACTTAATTATCCCAACATTTTCAGTACTGATATCTTCATTAGCACCTAACAGTGTCAGCTGAGCTCTTTTGAGAGCTAGTATCTGCTCTTCTGTGTGCAGACAATTTCAGTGAGTGTCCTAGAAATAATGAAATCTAAACTGAATAAAACTAAGTTAGCATTCCTTTTGCTTCATATCCATTTTCATAAGGCCAAGACTGTTCTCTTGTAAATTCATGTATATAATGACAGTATTCCAAACCTTCATTAGTAGAGTCTTATTTTTAGTCTATTCTAAACTTTATCCGTTAATGGAAAATACAGTGAGTAATAACCATTACTACTGATCACTGAAATAAACATGTGGAGGCATTCAAATGTATAAATCTTTTATTTAAAATTAGATTCAAATACAAATTATAATATAAAATATTAAGCTTTCACAAAACAGAATATAACCACTTTTAATCACCACTATTTCTACAATAAAATTAAAATCTAAAAATAGTTCAAAATCAAATTATTTTAAGTCTAATGTCAACACAAAAAGTATTATACAACATGGTTCTAAGGATGTAGGTTAGAGGTATAGCATATGCCTAGCATGAGCCAAGCCCTAGGTTCCACCCCCAATACCACAAAAAATTTTAAAAACTTAAAATTTAAAAAATGAAAACATTTTGAATTAATAAAGTATGAAGTACTCATAAAGTCACTACAGAGTGATTCCTGTTATCTACTAAAATTAATAAAAACTAAAAGTTAGTGTGATTTCTACTCATTCACAGATTGAAAAGCAACTCATTTAAAAACAAAATCTGTTTCTCTCCAAGGCTGTGAGGAGTGCTTTACTCATCTGTGTTGCAATTTTAATATGGCACAACATGATTAATCAGTGAAAGTAGCATCATTAAAAGTGTTTAGATGCAAGTCAAGGATAGTGGTGCATATCTGTAATCCCAGCACTGAGAGGCTGAGGCAAAAGGATGGGAAGTTCAAACCCAGTCTGGACAAATTAGTGAGACCTTGTCTTAAAATAAAAAAGAGTCTAGAGATGTAGCTCAGTGTAAATCCCAAGTCCCCAGTACCACCAAAAAAAAAAAAAAAAAAAAGGGTAGATGCCTATAGTTCCAGATACTCCAGAGGCTAAGGAGGACTGCTTGAGCCCCAAAATTCAAGGGTAACTTGGGTAAAATATGACACCACAACCACCACACAAAAAAAGTTTAGAATGTAGTTTAGAGTTTCTGCTTCACTTCAAAATGAAAGTATCATGTATTTTTTAAGATATTACACTAAATAAATTTTAATAAGGGGTAAGGAAATAAGAATGTACATTAAACAATAAAGCCTTTATTTCTTTATAAGTGGGAAACTGATGACTCATTCTATATTTTTTATTGTTTTAATTCACCATATTGTTATAAATCCAATTTTAAGACCATGAAAACAAAAGTACTGAGGAAGATAGTATAATATGTAAAGTTTATATATTCCTGCAGAGATTCATTAAAAAATACTAGACTTATCTTACATAGATAACAGGAAAATACACTATTATAGTGTTTATATATTTAAAATAATTCAAAATAGAGAAATAATAGAGAAAAAAAAATATTCAAGAATGGAATCTACATTATTAAAAATAGATTTACATATATACAAATACAACTGTGGTTGAATAGACATTTTCCTAAAACATGCATATTGTGATATCTTTTATAATAAGGTTTTATTTGTTTGTTTTTGAGACAGGGGCTTACTATGTAGTTCAAGCTGGTCTTGAACTCATAATTTAACACAGGCTGGCCTTGAACTTGTAACCATTATTCTGCCTCAGCCTCCCAAGTGCTGGGGTTATAAGCATGTGCCACCACGCCCAGCATAGCTTTTATAATTCAACTTATAAAACCAAACTAATTGAATATTATCAGTTGTCATGATTAAAGCTTTTTCTACATACCAGAATTAAAACTTTAACATCTATTGTTATATAAAACTGAAGATAAAATATAATCAAATTCCGCAATTCATGAGAAAGTTTTATACAATATATATACATATAATATTGTAACTGTTCTCCAAATCAAAAGCACTAATGTGAATTAAAATAGCTCAACTGAACAAAACTTCTCTAGTTTAAAAAAGCTACCTGTCTCACATAAGAAAAAAGAAAAGAAGGAAGGAAGGAAGGAAGGAAGGAAGGGAGGGAGGGAGGGAGGGAGGGAGGGAAGGGGAATGAAAGTAGGCAGGCAGGCAAGCAAGCTTAACTTTAAAGCTTGATTTGTCCAAAACTTATCAGACCAATTCTCTCTTTGGTCAAACTAACAAATAGCCCAGAGTTAAAAGCAAACATCTTAAGTTAGGTGGATTACTTTTAAATTATACTACAAACCTACCAAAATATATTAAGTCTATGCCTCAGTTTTTTTACATTCTAATTTATATTACTTTCATTCTATTTACATTGAAGATTCTCTACCCACCCCTAAAAAGGATACTTTATCCTTATACTTCTAAACACTAGTAATAAAAGGATGCTGAACATTATTTATGGACTAGAAAAACAAATCAAAGGTAAAAAAGGAAACCCTGCTGACATGTTGATAATCAAATGCATTTAGTTGTATTTGCCATTACTTTAAAAGAGAAGAGGAAGATGTTAACAGAAACCTACTTAAGTAATACTGAACCACAACATTCAGCATCTTCTCTGAAAAATTAATGTACCATGAAGCAGTATTCGGGTACTAGTCAGTGCAAACTGGTTTCTCTTTGTCTAAGCATGGGCAGCAAAGGAGGCACTTAACTGTAAGATAAAAAAATAGGGTATATTTACAAGATTCAAATCACTCACAAAAGATAGTTATTATTCAAAACATTAAAAATTTTAACTTTTTATGTAATATTGCAGTTAATGTTACACATGCTTCACTAAGGAAAATTCTTTTGAAGGTAAGACTGCTGTTTTGTTTATAACAGAAAACATTTCTTCCTCAAGGGATTCTGGATTTCTGGGAAAGAAACCCTTTTCTACCTGAGTGCCAAATATTTATAAACAAAAAAATATAATAGACCATATTGGAGAAACATGTCTCACTATTAAAGCATACCATGTGAGCTTTAAATCTGGAAGGATCAGTTTTTATTTTATACAATTTCAAGAGAACTACTGACTCTTAACAGAATGATTAAGAAACATTTAGCACCGACACTGAGAGAACACTAAGTAGTGCCATAGCTTTTTGTTGTTGTTGTTGTTTATTTATTTATTTATTAGTACCAGGAATCAAACTCTGGACCTTGCGCTTGCCAGACAGGTGATTGTGCCACTGAGCTATATCCCTGGCCCCAATGACACAGTTTTAAATAGATGCATGTCCATACTAAGGGGAAAATCAGATCTGTTATCCACCCATATTAGAATATCCTAAAAGATTAAAATACTAAGCTTCCAAACATTGCTCTTGAATGCTGTACCTCCTAAGGCATTCAAACATACTCATATTTTTTCTCAAGTTACAGGTATATATTATTTCCAAGAAATAAAATGACATTTACTTTTTCTTAATTACTATTACATTGTTTTTCAAAGGTGGCATCTTCCAAAGATTAGGTAGAAAACATTTCTTTTAAAAAATCATATTCTACCTCTAGTATTATTTTAAATGTTCTTGACTTATGTGGCACAGGTAAAAAATAAAGTGAATGGCCTTGAACCATCCGCTGACATATATATTGAAATATAAACACTGAAGATGAACATATATTAATTTCTGACAATACACTGACACACATTTGCTTATACGTAAATAAAAACACTTACCACGGCAATATTCCAAGTGAATGAAGCCTAGCATCTCCTTTTTTCATATCAAAGAGAAAGGTTCTTTGTTGCCTGCCTCCCAAATAGCTTGATTTCAGTCTTAGGTGGAATATTTTATTTTGTATATTAAGATTGATGCATGATATTGATTAATGTCTTTCATGGGACAATTTGATCACTAAGAATCCTATCATTTAGGGTCTGGGGAAAGAGCTTAGTGGGAGAGTATATGGCTCTGGGTTCAATCTTCAGCATCCAAAAGAAAAATTTATAAAGGTATCTCACACTTTTTCTTCCTTCATTTGCTTGTAAGAAGGCTTTAATTTGCTCAGAGGAAGGCTTAAGAAATGCATTCTTACTCCAATGAGACTGTCTGGCAAATTTCAATAGTTCAGAATCTTCATATTTTCATTTATATTTGTTTTTAAAAACTGCATTCCTTAATATATAATTAATTTTATCAGAAGAACCAAGATTCTATTTATACAGTTAAGGTAATTTTTCTATTTTCTTTAAGAAATTCTAGTTTAGTGATGGTGAACCTCTCAGAGACGACTGCGTAAACTGCAAACCAAAGTCACTTATTTATCACAGAGAGCCAACATTGCAATTAAACCTGAATACTGAGGTTTTAGTTTAGCAAAACAACTCAGAAATTAACATCTTTTGTCTTCAAAGAAAAACAAATAACATGTGTGTCATAGGTTTGCTACTACTGTTCTAGTTTATTTTTTAAAAGTAATGAATCATTACTGATGCAATTGTTGATACAATTGAAAATCATTGATACAATTGTTAAGAAATAAAAGACATATAACTTTCAACATAAATAGTACATTATAACTAAAAAGTTGATTATCTAGAGTCTGAAAAATATGAAACAAGAATGCAGTTGTTGTTTTTTTGTTTTGTTTTGTTTTGGTACCGGGGATCGAACCCACAACCTTGCACTTGCCAGGCAGGCGCTTAGGTCACTGAGCTAAATTCCCAGCCATTAGAATACAAATTTTATATAAATAGTAATGAAGTAAGAGGAGTTTGCACCCTTTTGAAAAAAAGGCAACAAAAAAATTCTTAAGAAATTTAAGTGAACCGCTTCTTCCCTGGAAACCAGACATGCTACACAGTAACACCAACATGCAATATCTGAAATGCAGCGTCACAATCTGGCTGCTGCCCTTGAACTTCTTCATTTAATTTACCATTCTCTGGTGTCAGTCTGATTTCATCTTGCAAAGTAGAAGATATGCCATGAGTCTCATCTATAGAAGCCCTGTCAGGCAGGGTATCTAACTTTTCTGAGGAACAAGCTAAGTAAAGCTTACTATCTCCCGTCACTTCATCAAAATTTGTCCGCTCATCAGCATCTTCCAGCTGCTGAACTGAAGTTAAGTACTGTTCAAGCAGATTGTTATCCTGCTCATTGGTTGAGCTTTCCTTGCTCTCATCACCACTATGTTCTTCACTAGCATCCCCCAAATCTGGCTCTCTGCCATATTTAACTGTGTCAGTGGAATTTCCCATTATGGAGCCTTCACTACCTTCTGTGGAACTTTTTTCAAAATCCAAGGAATTCTTCAAACAATGAACTTGTTCTGATAAGGAGGAATGAAAACCAGAGTCTGGAAATTCCGGTAAGGCTTTCTCTTGAAGAGCTTCATCATAAGCAATGAACCAATTAGAATTTTGATCAGAAGAGGGCTCCTGACTTTGGGTGAATAAAGGAGGTTCAACAGTCACCAGAGTACTTGATACAGGAGGAACGTCAGTGTGCCAGGAACTTAGATGTTGGTCCACTGTCTGTTGCCAAGCTTGTAGAGATCTTACCTATAAGCCAGAGGATAACATTTTATTGTAAGATAAAAATCATGCCTGTCCTTTAAGCTTTTTTCCAGGTTGTAGAACTAGAATTAAAAACTACCTAATTCATCGTTTCTCTCAAATAAAAAATGTAAAATATAAATAAAAGATAGATAATAGAAAGTTGGGAGATCTTTTGCAAAAGGAAAGGGAACCAAGAGATAGAGAGTTGGGGGAGAGAGGGAAAAGGGAAAGGGACTTAAAAAAAAGAATTAAGATGTGTTATCTATACATGCTAACTCTCTGCAAGTAATATAATTATTATATTCTGCAAATATGTAACAATAAAAATAAAAATTTAATTAAAAAGAAACTGCCTGACTCTCCTAATCCTTTCCATAGCACCCCTAGCCTAAACCAGACTGGCACAAGTAATACATGTTCTTTTTAACAAAAGGCTCTCACCAAGACATTGGGAATGGTCTAAAACAACTCTCTTTCAGCTGGTAGAATGAGAAGCTTGATAGTACATGTCTTACTAATGGGTCAATAATGTACCATATATACACTGACGAGTTTATCTTACTCAGTAAGATCAGTTAGAGCCTATCTGCCTATAAGCAGATCCTCTAAACTAAGTCTCATTTTAGAGATCCATATAAAGTTTAAAATTTTTACCTAAAATACAGTATGCAGCTTTCTAAAATGCCTACAAAGATCCCAAGATCCCAAAGATCTTCATACTATAAGTTTTACATTTTAAAAGTATAAATGTCAAAAATTTACCGTGAAAATTGCAAGTAAGAAAGCAATATAGAGCACAAGGTCATGAATTCAATCCCTAGTACTTAAAAAAAAAAAAGAAAAGAAAAGAAAAAGAAAAAGAAGAAGAAAGCAATTTAGAGAATTTTTTGTTTTTCTTTGACCATCTTCCATGGCAATCACTCTAGCAGCTTAATGTTTATCCTTCTAGACCTTTTTCTATGTATTTGCAATACATAGAGAGCCTTTAAAAACAAGTGGAAGGGCTGGGGATTTAGCTCAGTGGCATAAGCCCTGGCAAATGTGAGGTCATGAGTTCAATCCCTGGTACTGCAAAAGAAAAATAAATAAATAAAAACAAGTGGAACTTTAAGCTTTCATCTTTTTATTCCCTAAAAGTATTATTTTGGAGATTTTTTTCATTGTTGCCATTTTTTTTTAACTCTTCCATAGTATTTTATAGCCTGCCTTCCTTTCTTCCTTTCCTTTCTCTTTCTCTCTTTCTCTTTCTGCCTCTCTCTCTCTTTTCTTGGTCTGTTGGAGACAGAGTCTCATTATGCAATTCAGGCTGGCCTTGAGCACACTTTGTAGCCCAGGCTGGTCTCAAACTTGCAACATTCCTCCTGCCTTAGTCTCCAGAGTGCTGGGATTACAGGACAGCACCACCATGCCAGGCTATTTTACAGTATTTCTATACCACACTTTATTTAGCTATTCTCTTACTGAGAGTAATCATGAAACTTTAAAAACAAAAATTTAGGCCAGGGATTTAGCACAGCAGCATAAGCACCTGCCTGGCAAGCATGAGGTCATGAGTTCGATCCCTGGGACCAAAAAATAAATAAAAAAATAATAATTTTATAGGACAAATCTTTTTTTTTCTTTTTCTTTCTTTCTTTCTTTTTTTTTTTTTTTTTTGGTACCAGGGATCGAACTCATGACCTTGCACTTGCCAGGTCGTGAGTTAAGCCGCTGAGCTAAATCCCTGGCCCAGGTAATCTTTTTATAGGTCAAATCTTTTAACAAATTATTTTGTAAAAATATTTTCAAGAAAATTATCATCAAGAAGTATTTTATGCAATATATATCTGTAAAATCAATTGCCTAAATTATCTCTAAAGTGTGCTGTTACTGGATTTAATTCTTCTCTCCCAAGCAGTCATATCTTCCTTTTTATAACCATCATATACTACCTTATCTTTTGTCACCTTTCATTTAGATATTCTTTATACAGATAGCTATATAAAACTTCAAATTGGGTCTAATATCTTTCAAGCCACTTCTCTTTGGTTTTGTATTGTTTTCTTGTCAAAATAATGAAAACATTTTTCCCCAGATTAAACAAAATGTAACAAAATTCATTGTCCTGATGGAGAGTTAGTAGGACAGAACACAAACCACATCCTTCACCTGGTACATTCTTACCATGAGGAAGGCCCAGTTAAACTCTCAGTCAGATAGAGAGAGAGAGGCAAAGAGAGAGACAGAGACACAGAGAGAAAGAGATTAATCGGCCTGACTACTCTGAATATCCCAATGAATCTAAAGTTTTCCTTCATCCACGTATTGTAGTGAAATAAGCAGGAAGAGGTTTACCTGGTTCCAAAGAAATTTGACAGCCTCTTCTTGTACAACTTTTTTAGCACGTTCTTCATCTCTTTCTTTTCTTAATCTATAATAATTCAAAATATGTTACAGATACAAGGCTGTTTTGACTTGTATTGCTTGTTACTATTATTAAGCACATGTACTGAAAAGAGATTAATGATCTAATAACAGCCTTTCCCCCTTTTAGAATACCTAAGCTGAAACTTTAGTTTTAAACTATGACCCGAAGTCACAGCCAAATGAGAAATGACTGAAAGTCCAGATGTTGATTCTACAAAATACTGCCATCACAGACATCCTCTACCCATCACTCTCTCTCATTTCCTTAAAGTCTTAACTTGGATCACTGCTACCATCTCCATATCTAAGCCTCTTAAAAACCCAAGCCACCCTCAGATTATCATTCAGACTGTCACCACCATTTTGTTCTGATTTCTTTTTTCCGGTGCTGGGAATGGAACCCAGGACACTGCGTGACAGGCAAGCACTCTACCACTAGGCTACACTCTCAGTCCTCTCCTGAACATCCTACCCAATGCTCCATCTTCTCTAGTCTCTCAAGACATTCTCTTGTGCCATCTGGTGTTCCTAAATTATAATCAGCAAAGTCTTATATACCTAACCTCTCTCTATTCCTTGAACAAAGAGACTCAGTTCTGAGAGCAGTGAAAATTTTTTTGGTACCACGAATTGAACTCATGACCTTGTGTTTGCCAGGTAGGCATTTGTGTCACTGAGCTAAATCCCTGGCTATTTTTTGTCTTGCATCAGGGTCAGAAAATTGCTTCTCATTGACACTTTCACATACCATACCTTCCTTTTGTATGAACTGCTATCCTGCTAAATTTGTTGTAACATCTGTCCAATACTGACATCCCACTACCCATCCCCATTCACTGATGTCTCAATACCAGCCTTCCTCTCTGCCCTGTTTGGGTCATTATTTTTGGAGGCCTCAACACTCACAAAGATCAGTGATGGTCAACCTTTTAGAGATGAGTGTCCAAACTACAACTCAAACCCCACTATTTATTGCAAAGTGCCAATACTGCAGTTAAACCTCAATACGGAGGTTTTAGTTTAGAAAAAACAAGTCAGACATCAACATCTTTTTTCTTAAAAACACTTCTCTCTGCAAAATCTTAGATACTAAATTTCAACTTTTTAAGAACACTCATAGCTAAAATCTTATGTTAATAAAAACAAATGTATTAAAACTCACAGCCAGTCCAACCACATATATATCCTTGTCAACACACTGACTAGCCATACCAAAGCTCAGAACAGCTGTGACTAGTGAGTCCCAGCTTATGACATCATCACCTTTCCAAATATATGCATGGATCCTATGTATGCTGTTATCAGATGCTCCAGGGAGAGGGCTCTGCATTCCATGCCTGCAGTAACACACATGCCATGTGTGCAACGTTGGCCACCATTGATATAGATACTATAACAATAATCCACCCTATGTCAGTCACCCATTTACAGACCAAATCATTTTCAAAAATTATTCCAAGCCGGGCGTGGGGGCTCACTCCTGTAATCCCAGCACTTGGGAAGCTGAGGCAGGTGGATCGTTGCAAGTTTGAGACCAGCCTGGGCTACAAAGTGAGCCCAAGGTCAGCCTGAACTGCATAGTGAGACCTTGTCTCAGAAAGACAAAAAAAAAAAAAAAAGATTCCAATTACCCCAGATCAACTACCCATTATTTTCCTATCTCACCAGTTCATTTGCTCTGATACCCATCATAACTGTCTAGTCCTCCAATCTTCTAGACCTCAAATCCAATAACCTCTTCTTCCTGCCTTCACTTCCTTTTTTCTTCATTTAAATTCCAAGATCCATTATTACTACCCTTTCTTGAATATTTTCAGCTCCCTTACCCTTTCCTCCATCTCTCAATCCTATTTACCTGGGAAAAATCCATTCCTGGCTGAACCAAATACTATGCTTAAATTAGAAAAGAATAGCTATGAATTAGTAATAAAAATCTACAACCCGACCTATTTTTTGAACTTTGCTTTGTTTTTTTAGATGAGGTCTACGTTGCAGAGGCTGGTCTTGAATTCCTGGGCACAAGCACTTTACCTGCTTCAGTCCCACAGGTAGCTAGGACTACAGACTTGTGCTACTATGTCAGACTCCATTAGTTCACATTTAACCTGTTGACCTCATATTTCACACTTTTATTATCTCCCTCTTCTCACTTTCATGTACTGGCCACATCTGATACATGAATGAAAAAGATGACACATCAGACAAGATTTTTTTCTATCCTCCTAACATCCAACATATCACCACCTCCTACTTCTACCTCAGGTGACTTCTACTTGTGCAATGGATCCATTCTCTCACCTTCTCAACAAATTCAATTGTTTTCCTCTCTTCTTTCCTCTATAGCATCAGCTTTTCTACCTTTATTGAACCAAACCTTTCCATCAACACATATAGTCTTATCCTTAAAAGAGAATCTTCCTTAACTCCAGATTCTCCTCCAACATTCACCTCTTCTCTTTTCCCCCTCTAAGCATCACTTCCAAAGAGCTGGCTATGCTTCTTTAAACTCATTACCTTCCATTCACTATCCAACCTATCCAATTGGATAGGTTGGATAGTGAATTGCCCCACATCACTGAAGCTGCTCTGAGGAAAGTTACTATGCAGGAAAGAGTTAACCTGGCAAGACTGGGATGTTCTGGCTCTGCATGTTCCAAAGACAGGACCAGCCCTTGATGAGCTCCTGGGAAATAACTTCCATGCCCCTGAGGTCTTGGGTCATACAGATACTTTAGACTAAAATCTGACTTCTAGTAAACACCTGCTTTGTGCACCTGGGACCTTGGGCCATGATGTTATCAGTTTGACCTCTAGAGAGCTCGAGGTCTGAGTAGTTAAGGTCACACAGGCATCCAAAGAAAACCTGGAAACTGATACTCAGGCAACTTTGCCATCACTAATCACTTCTGTGAGAATTAAGCCCTGTCTATACAATTCATTTGGGATAGGACAACTGGAAGCTTGTACCTAGTTTTTCCTGGACTCTGATCTCAAGTATTATGTGTAATTTCTTGATGATTTTATTCTGATTAATTGTGGTATGGTAAATAGTAACCAGGAACACAACAATTTCCTTGAGTTCTATATGGACATTTAGCAAATCATGGAACCTGAGGACAGTCTTGAGGATCACCATCAAGTCACCACTAACTTCCTATAGGAACTCTAATGTGGTGGAAATCTCTGTGCTTCCTATCGTGCATTTGATCTCTTCTGAAACATTCGCCCTGACAGAACTGAACATATATTCTCCTATACCACTCTTGCTTAGTCTCTTTTTGCTTTCTGTTTCCACCTAATAACATTCATAAATACTGCTAGTTTCAATACTAATGAAATCCTAATTTTCCTAGTTTGACAATCAGTAAAACATGTGAGCCATGGAATTAAGGAAAAATTCCTATGGTATTCCCACAATTTTAGTCCCCTTTGAATTCCTGGCAATTTTCCTCTATTTTTTATGTCACTTACTGGATTCTATGCAGACTTCCTTAAATCATTTTTATTTATCCAGTTTTTCCACTCCATCTGTACCTCCCTATGTACAGAATTATACATGTCCATATACCTCACATTTGGTCAGTATTTTTCAAGACACTGTGTATATACATACACACACACACACCAATTACTGTACAGGGGATGGAGATGCATATGACAATATGAGTCCTCAAGATACTTTCAGTACATTGTAGGAGACAAATGGTAAAACAACAGTGGGTACATCTTACGAAAAGTTGTGAGCACAGTAGCATACTGTTCTGAAACAACTCAAGAAACTGATATCCCTAGGGATCTAGCTGCCAGGGCAGTGGGTCCTGGGTTTGGTCCTCAACACCAAGAAGGAAAACAAAATTTACACTGGAAACCAACAAAACAGCACAAAACAGGATTTTTAACCCACCTCCTTACTTCATCAGTTAAGCAAACAATGTGCTCCTGCATTCTGCGTAGCCGGATTTCATAACGCACTTCTTTAGCTTGAGGGTTGTAGTTCCTAGCACAAAAGCCTCGCCAATAGGCCTGAAGTTTGGTGACTGCTTCATTCAATTTCTGAAGAGAAACTGTATCTTGTCCCAAAACAACAGATCTCTGAGTTGAAATCCTGCAAGGAAGTTTCTCTAAAGTTGTTTCAGACATAGTTTCTTCACTATCTGGCTCTATATGAGAAACGTTGTGTCCAGTTGACTCAGGAAAACATGAGAGACTGTGGTTTTCATCCTTTGAGATAGCACTAATTATCAATGGCTCAGGACAAGGTAATAGCTCATCTTTCTTAGCTATCTCTGTATTGATCTTGCTTTTCAATAGCTGAACAGAAACCTCATTTGTTCCCCATAAAGCTTTTTCCTTTTCCTTATCCAAGTCCTGGCTTTCCAGCCCTTTCATAGATTCATCCATAACACCATCATCTTCTAGGCCCAAGCTGATGCCCTGAAGCCTCAGTTCAACTGTAGGTGATACTGGAGACAGTCCTGATGCAACTGGCATAAAAGTAGATTCTGAAGAGAGAAGACTACAGTTTAACTTGTCCTCATCTGTCTGTATGTCTTCCAGGTGCAGGTCATTTCGAGAATATCTTGCAGTGTGTGCAGAGGCTGGAAAGTTATTCTTAGCAGCATATAATTGGTCATCATTATTGTTTATCCCGACCCAAGAATTGATCTGGACGACAGGTTCTACAAGAATCAACAGAGCATTGTTTAACTCACTAAATATTTAAAGATCTTTCTTAGTTGTATCCTTTTAATGAAATCTAATTCCCGAAATATAGTAAAATAAAATAAATGCCTTTAATGATTTCCTACAATGTACCTAAAACATCAAATATTTTTAAGAACACAATAATAAAAGCCTCTGGTTCATGTAAAATATAGCAGCTCTTTAATCTTTTTTTGAGACAGGGTCTCCCTATGTCCTTCAGGCTGGCCTTGACGTATGGTATGCTTCCTGCTTCAGACTCCCAAATTCTGAGATTACAGGTATGAACCACCATTCCTGGCAGTTCTTAACAATTTTTTTAAAAATTAGAAATACAATAATTACAGTGTATATTATACATACATATAACAAATGTGTGCATACATACATATATATAACGTATCAGATCCAAATGATTACTAAAGTTATACTAATAAAGTTACAAGACTATATAATTTTTTCTGTTATGGTACTCAACAAATCAAATGACTAAAGAAAAGTGATTAAGTGATTAAAGTGATTAAAGGTAAGTTAACTTCTTACCACTTTCCTGGACTATGAGGCAATCTTGAACAGGGCTTGAATGCTCAGGTACAAGGGGAACCTTTGTTTCAACAGGAACAAGAGAAGACAACTCTTCATTTTGGCTTTGGTTCATCAACTGTCTCTGGTGAAACCTAAAAATCAGTAACATCCAATGTCATCTAACAAAAACAAGAATGAACAAAGAAACAAACCAATGACAACAACAACAATAAAAATAACAGTTCTTTTGCTTCCTAGGTAACAATGTCAAAAAGGTAGAAGTTAACAATTTTGCAAAGTGGGTATCTTTAATTGCCGGCAAATTACAGTCTCATTTGAAAGCACTGGGTAAAAAAAAGTAAAATTTACTTTTAACTTGTACAGACATACATCCTCAAATGCCTAGTGATACATATGCACCAATATTTAAAGGCAGGATCTCGGAGAAAAGAAATGACTATTAAATGCTTCAAGCTATGCTTCTCAGTGTTTAAAAACCCATATGAAACAACTATATTACAAGGCCAAATACATTTTTTGAGATGCTTAGGATCAAACTCAGGGCACTGGAGACAAACACTTTATTACTGGTCTATGTCCCCAGCCCCTGATAAATATGTATAATTTTAAAATCTCATTTCTTCATGATACATTGCTTAGCTCTCCCTGCTCAAAAAATGATTACCAATACAGCCACTGTGCATCAAGCTGCACTGTGTGACTCAGTTAAGAAATATGGTGTTACTTTCACTTGTGAAGCCACAAACAAATGGACTTACCTCTGCTTGCTCAGAATCTTCTCTAGTTTGGCATCTTCTGCAGTTTGAAGACCCAGTATAGAAGTCAGAGGACAAACTGTGGCCAGATACTGGACAAGCTGGATGTGTTGGCCAGGTCGATATGCTCTCCCCTTGCCTTGACTGTAGAGCCATTCAGCTTTCAAACTGAAATTCAGGAAAATAAATAAGAGGGGATGGTACCAAGCCAAAAGACTCTGCTAAGCAATAGTGATACTCCTTCTTAATTTACCTTATTAAAACCATTAGATATTTTCCATAAATACAATTCTCCCAAGTCTCTATAAAAATCTATTCTTTTGACTCACTTCTCTCACTCTATGTCCTAAACCTCTTTTCATACTTAGGGGCACTTCCATAAAGTTGTACTAGTGATTTGAAATATTTTTAAACTATTTTGAAAGAAGCAGGCAGTATTCTCTCCATTCACTTTGACAAGCTGCAGTACCTAAATACATTAGAGTAGTACCGTGGCTCATGATTTTAATTCTTCCTATGATTCTGGTTGCAACCAAATTGTACCACTCTAATTTCATGTAAAATCATTACTTCATAATTAGTTTTTTAAAAAGTTAATTGGTCACATAGGGTGCTAGTGAAACCACCAACTCATTTTTGAAAATTGGTAAATAAAGAATGAGAATTTTAAAAGAAAAAGCAAACAAAGGTGATAAGAGAGATGAGAAACTGATAGATTCAGAGACCTAAGGGAGTCACCTTGGGCATCCAGACAAACCACGCCTTCAGGACTCCAGCCTCCTTTGCATTATGAAGGTAAGCACCTAAGATCTCAAACCAGCACAAACAACTTATGAAGCATGTGACAGTAATAAATTAATGTCTTAAGTCACTTTAAAAAAAAGAAACAAGAAAGAAATTTATGAGAGATATCAACCAACTGCAATGTATGGCCTTATTTGAACCTTAAGAATGCACTGAAAAATATGCACTAAAAATGAAAAAAAAATGCACATGATGGTACATGCCTATAATTCTAGCAGTTTGGGAAGTGGAAGCAAGAGGATTACAAATTCAAGCCCAGCGTGGGTAATTTAGCAAGGCTTTTTCTCAAAATAAAAAGATTTTTAAAAAGACTGGGTATCAACTTGAGAAGTTTGTAAGTTTAACTAAGACACTCAGCAGGGAGCCAGATTCTTACTTTGTAAATATCCTCAGCCTATGTAAGAGTAGGGCAAAGAGATTTTGTGAGTGCTACACCAGCCCTGGGGGGGTGGGGTGACCTGCACACAATACAAGGGAGGAGAAGCAGCTTGTTCTCCCTCTTTTTTTGTTCTGGCTGCTTTTGCTGGCTGCTGCCTTGAAGTGTTATCCCGGTGCCATGCCACTCTGCCTTGGGGCCCACTGCAAATGGACTGAAACTTCCACAAACAGTGAGCTAAATAAACCTTTCCTTCCTTTATTTTGGGTATTGGATATTTTGTCCCAGCAACAAAAGAAAAGTAACCGAGACACTGGGGTTGTCACTCAGAAAAATAGACTCAAGTTCAATATCCAGTACCACAAAACAATCTTTAAAAAAAAAAAAAAAAGCATTTAAAAACTGGACATGATGGTGTATATAGGTAACTGCAGCACTTAGAAGGCTGAAGTAGGAAAGGATCTCAAATTTAAGGTCAATCTGTACTATGAAGTAAGACCATGTGTCAAAACAAACAAACAAAAAATGCATTTAAGAACTGAGGATAGCTGTTTGTGGTAGTGCACACCTATAATCCCAGCACTCAGGAAGCTGAGGCAGGAGGATCACTGTGAATCCCAGACCAGCCTGATTTACACAGTGAGTTCAAGGCAGCCTGAATTGCATAGTGAAACCCTTTTTCAAAAAACCAAAAATAAAAAAAATTTTAAAAAACTGAGGATAAAACTCTGAGATAACAATGCTTGCCTAACCTAACATACACAAAGCTTGGGTTCAATCCCCAGCACTGTAAATAGACAGACAGACAGACAGATGCATGCATCCACATATAAAAACTACTAGAATTGTAAGTTCTGACCAAATATCTAATGTTATTAAAGCATTACAGTATTCTTAATTTTTCTGAGATATAATAGCTTTGTGGTTACGTCTGAGAGCTCTTCCCTTTTAGAGATATGTAAGGAAATACAGATGATATGTCATCTGAGATTTGCTTCAAAATAATACAGGAGAAAAGGCATTGAAGGTATATAAATTAAACAAGGATGGGCATGCAGGTTGGCCAAATTGAAGTTAGGTTATCACACTGCCTCTCAAGATGAAAATGCTATCAGTTGCACGGAAAATTCTAAGTTTCTCTCTCTTATAGAAAGATCAGAGAAGATAATTCAAGTATACCCAATTCTGTTTTCAAGACTAGTCAGTTTGAAACAAAATAAGACTTCTACTTAGAACAATCTATTGCAGGATAAAGGAGAAGCTACTCATTTTTTGTGGGCATTTATACCATGTATCTCACTCTACAGGAGCATCACTCCTATCTAGCTCCCAGTCGCATTCCTCCTGCTTTCTGCTCTACTCAGCAACTGCGTGGAACTACAAGAGAAGGAAACAGAAAATGCTACAATCTATCACTCATTCTACCTTCAAGTAACTCTTCATCCCTTTTTTCATTTTGAGATAAATTCCTGCTAAATTGCCAGGCTGGGCTTGAACTTGCAATCTTCTTGCCCCAGCTTCCCAAAGTGCTGAGATTAAGTCAGGCCTAGTGACATACACCCATAATTCTAACTACTTGGAGGCCAGGCCAGCATAGGGAATTAAGCAAGATACCATCTCAGAATACAATATAAAGAGCTGAGGATATAGCTCATTGTAAGAGTGCTAACCTAACATGCACAAGGCCCTGGGTTTAATCCCCACTATCAAAAGAATAAAGTAAAAAATTAAAGTAAATATTATTAAAGTTATAATCATTTTAAAAAGTGAGAGAGAATGCACATGTTGAATCAATGAATTCATGTATATATGCACTCAGAGTAGAAAGCAACATGAGGCACGGTAAAGAGAATAAACTCATTATCCCATGTATCTCTACTTTGTCACATTCCCATCCTAGTTCCTTATCTTCCCTACGGTTCTGATTCTAATGATCACACGCCAGTGACCAGAAGACCTGACCCTATGGGCACGCCAGCTCTAGACCAGAGAAATTGAGAAATGGGGAAGCTTCTATTTGCCTAGGTTCCAATCAGGCCTATATTTTCCCAGAGTCATTATTATAAAAGGTTCTAAGAAATTCTTATTTCCCATACATATATGATGCTATAAACTTGTATGGGGTTAATCCACAATCCACAATCCTATACAATATCCATAAGATGGTTTCTATGTAAAAAACAAATGAGTAATAAACTTTTCAAAATCCAACTACTATAAGTAAAGGACTAAATTAGAATTGCTGCTCCTAATCTCTGCAGCTAATTCTTGCCAATTTTTAAAAAGAAGAGACAATTCTCATATGACTGCACTAATCCTCTTAATTTTCAAATATGTATTTTAAGTAACATTCAATTTAATTTACAGTGAATTAGAAATGGCCTTTTCAGTAATTTTCATAATTAGTATGTTAAAGAGGTCATGTTCACCTTTCTTTCTGAGAAATAACATATCCGTCTAGGACTCTGAGATTTAAGCACCAGCTGACAATATATGGCCGATAGTCGAACCCTGGAATGGATGGGGTCGCCATCACACAAGGATTGTTCATGATTGATAACTGCTCCAGTTCAGTTAAGGATGCCAAAAAAGAGACCTGGAACAAAGGATGTCTATGTTGAACAAAATGGACTATTCAGTGTCAAGTTAGGCTTCCAATGATTACACATCTTTGGCAGCAATGAGAATGCATCAATTTCCCTCTTGTTCTGAAAAGCTACAAGTAATACTCTTCTATTAGCCACTGACTTCCAAAATTCCAACAATGCTGTCATTTGTCTTTGCTACACCAACTCCCTTAGAAAGCATCCCATTTTGAAAACATAAAAACAGTCAGGGAAAGGCAGACAGGGTGCCTTATTAACCCCCTAATGTAGATGTCCCTCTACCAAACAACACCTTCCAGTATGATAACTGCAGCATTACAAATGAAAACGGGCCTTAATTGTTGGAGACTGCTATCAAGCGGCTCTGAGCAGGATTTTAAATTAACTAATTGGCTTTTTATTTTTATCTGTGAGTTTGTCTTAGGCCTCAGCCCCTTGTCTGGCGATGGGAGCTGATTTATAGTAAATAAACCTCTACAAATCACTGGTTTTGGCTGAGGCCTATAGTGGCCTGTGAGGCCAGAGATACCTCAAAGGGCAAGATAAGGCTGTAGATATTTGGCTCAAACATCAGTTAAGATGATAAAGACTGCAGCTGAATGAATTACTCCTACTGTCTCACTTCTACCATGTTTTCATCATAAGACGGTGCTACTAAACAGACTTGATCTATTACTTGGAGACGTCCTTAAAGTGACTCCCAAGGTCCTGCTCATTGCCTGCACTTTCCTCAGTTTCTCCGCCTTTTTTTGTCCTTGGACCTATTAAAAGTGGACTGATCCAAAAAAGCATTTGTCTTAGCCCTCAGAGTCTCGAGCTCAATTAAAGGGTTTTGACCCTCCTAGAGCACTAAAATCATAACAATTGTCTCATTTTATTTTAATCTCTGCCATTTGGGAGATCAGAGATCTAGATCAAGACCCAATACTTAATGACATGTGAACCACTGATACTAAGAAAAAATAGAAAAATAAAAGTCATCTAGAGCTAACTATTTTATCTTGAAAGCATTTTCTTCCAAGATGTTCAAGGTCTAAAAGTGAACTCATAAACCTCTGCTATGTCTCTCCTGGATTTTTCAGCTTCCTAGAACCCACAAATAGCATAAAATTTTACCTCATTTAGGTCCCGAATTTCATTTTCTGCCAAAGAAAGTATAGCAAGACTTCTGGGTAGATAAGCAGGTGCCATTCTAAGAGAAGTAATGATGTTTCCATGTAAAAGCAGGGTCTTGAAAGTAAAAATAGTATGTATTACAAATGAATAGATTACAAATAAATTGATCTATTTTGACATCAAAATTTTATATACAAGAATAAAATACTTCTATTATATTATAAATCAAAGATTAATACTTAGAAAGACCCTAGTTGGTTTACTTGCTAACTTTCTCTTTTCATATCAACATCTTCAACTCAAGAAAAATTAAAGATTTGTTCAAGAGACCAGGCTTGCGGGTGCACACCTGTAGTCCCAGTATTAGGGAGGCTGAGGCAGGAGGATCAATGCGAATTTGAGGCCAGCCTGGACTATAAAGTTAGTTCAAGGCCAGTCTGAAACTGCATAGTGAAACCCTGTCTCAAAATGACAAAAACAAAAAAAATTGAACACATGCTTGATATAGCAACTAGCATGCTACAAGATATAAATTACGAGACTCAGAACTATTTCCAATACACTTTCCTTTTAAACCAAAACACCCTGGCATGGTGGCACACACCTATAATCCCAGCATTTGGGAGACTAAGGTAGGAGAATCACCATGAGTTTGAAGCCAATGTAAACTACACAGTGAAAACAGGGCCACCTTGTTCTAAATAGTGAGGTCAAGGCTACCTGAACTACAAGAGACCCTGTCCCAAAATAAATAAACAAATACATACATACATACATACATACATACATACCCACCAAAATAGAGGGTCATAAAAGTCATTAAAACAATCATATATAAAGCCAATTTTTCAAAAGAGTTCAGAGATTAGCTATAACTCATATATTACAAGTATATTCTTTTGGTAACTAAAAACTAGAAAAGGTAGAACATGCTACTTGTAGATGAAGCTGACTCATTTTAAGTCAGAGACAAGAAACTCATGAATAAACAAGACTGAACACCCAGGATTGTGATCAGACACTCATGTCTTTATTCCAAGAAAAAAAAAATATTTCAATCATCTCTAGTTCATTTCAATTCTCTTAGCATCTATCAGGACTGCATCTGGCTATATTAGATTATTTAGAATAACTGTTACTAAAAAAAAGATTTCTGTTCACGATGTAGTGAAAATAAAGCTAAAGATACTGTTGTAAGGTTTAATGAGTCCACTGATGGTGATCATACTCAATGATGGTGATCATACAGAAAAAGCCCCTGCAAGTTTCTTAAAGCTATGATTCTATTATTCCCTTGCAAGTTACGTCTCCTTCATAAAAAGGTTTGTACATTATATGTTTCTTTTCTAAATTAAAGTGAAATTAAGTTTTTAAGCAATATTCTACAAATCAAAAAACCTATTTCCCACCACCCCCCCAAAAAAAAAACACCAGAAACCTTTAGCCAAGCATGGTGGAATGTGCCTATCATTCCAGGAACACTGCATTCCCAGCTATTTGAGATGCTGAGGAGGGAAGATCACCTAAGCTCAGGAGTCCAAGATCACTCTGGGCAATACAGTGACACCCATTAAAAAAAAAAAAAGCCAACCAACAACAAAACACCTCAACATCAAAAGTGGTTATACTCAAACATGTTATGGACTACACAATCAAAGCCAAAGGAATTCCATCAAATTTAGAAGATGGGACCCATGACATACCATGTTGGACCTTGGGGCACTGGGAAAACAGCAGCTGCCAGCATGCCACTCTGGTAAGTGGCTGTGGCTTGGCAACCCGTGGCTGCCCAGAGTGAGAACCATATCAGTGTTTCCTGAGATCCACGACATGCCATGTTGGACCTTGGGGCGCTGGAAAAACAGCAGCCACCAGCAAGCCACTCTGGTAAGTGGCTGTGGCTTGGCAAGACGCAGCTGCCCCAGAGCAAGAACCGTATCAGCGTTTCTTTCCTGAGATCCACAATGAGCCATGTTGGACCTTGGGGCACTGGGAAAATGGACAACCAGTTCACCCCTCTGGTAGGTGGCTGTGAGCCTACTAGGGCATGGGCTAAGAATCAAACATCCATATCCCCCCATCCCACTCCCACCCCTATCCCCGCTAGCAAGTGAGAGCCAGAGATCTGAGGATATCTTGAGAGTCTGACTATATGCCATATAGCAAATAAGAGGGATTTTCTTCCACCATCTCTTTGACGGCAAATATTTTTATCTCTGTTTTGCTTTGTTTTGATCAATGGTATTGCTCTATTCAATATTCTGTTCTTGTAATTTCGGTATTTCCTTCCATATTGCTCTGTCTGATAGAAGGAACAACTATTGTGAAGAAAACCAGATGTATTATTGTGCCTATTGCTATTGTTCCGGTGGCCTGCTGTGAGGTTCTGTGCCAATTTCACTGCACTGCCTCAGTTGGCTATGTCCTGTCTTGTTCTGCTGTATTTTACTATCTTCAAAATAAAATAAATAAATAAATAAAATAAAAAATAATAGTAATAAGAAAAAATGTTTAAAAAAGTAAATAACAACAAAACAGATCAGTAAGGTACTGAGCAACCTGAAACATGATATAACTAAAAAGATAATGGACTTAAAAAGCAAAAGAAGGAAAAGCAGGTGCTCTAAAGGATATAACTGCATGTATATTTAAGGGTATAGGAATGATAATTATGTTGCTAAGTTTTTGTTGGATCAGAGAACTGAGCTGTTTGCAGTCTCACTGTTGGAATGTTCACTTTGTATGCTTTGATTTTGTAACTTGAACAACTACATCCAAGAAGACAATATGTAATGTATCAACTAGTGATTTCTTACTGTTCATTTTTTTTTTAAATTCTGTATTGTTTCTACCCTTTTTTTTCTGTTTTGCTTTATTTTTCCCTTCTCTTTAAATAACCTTTTTAAAAAAATTTAGAAGATGGTAAATAAGAATTGACCTTAACTACAATGACCAGTTTTACATTAAAAAATCAGTTATAGAAACTAACAAAAAGCCAGGTACGATGACACATGCTTGTAGTCCCAGCATTCAGGAGGCTGAGGCATGATGATCATTTGAGCCCAAGAGTTCAAAACCAGCCTGGACAACATACCAAGACTCGGTTTATTTAAGAAAGGAAGGAAGGAAGGAAGGAAGGAAGGAAGGAAGGAAGGAAGGAAGGAAGAAAGAAAGAAAGAAAGAAAGAAAGAAAGAAAGAAAGAAAGAAAGAAAAATAACAAGAAGTTCTATACTTAATTTCTGCTACTCACAGAGAATTTTTATATAACAAATAATTCCACAGTTAATTCCCGAGAATTCTTATATATAAAACAATGTGTGGGCTGGGGATTTAGCTCAACGGCATAAGTACCTGCCTTGCAAGCATGCAGTCATGAGTTCAATCCCCAGTACCGATAAAAAAAAAAAATCTTTTCTTCGTACACAGTAGGTAGATTTTAGGCCAATTAGATGACTTTCTCTTAGTATCTTGGAATAAAATTTCATAAATGACAGAAAACATGCTTACCTTTAAGGCTATCAATTTAGATAGATCACCTATCTGGTGTATGCTATTATCTGATAAATCCAGGTGCTGTAGAGCTGTGCAGCTGTTGATTTGTTCCATTGCCTATCACAAGAAAATTATAAATAAAATAAAAAATAAAATTCTTTCCTAGTTTTTTAGTTAAAAGGTCACCTGCCTCCTCTTACTATACCTAGAAGCAGAGCTGAACAAGAGAAAGGGGAGGTAATGCTGGTAAACTATTGTGTCTTAAGCCTCCACAACCATTATCGTTCTAAGAGTGTAGGGCTACCAAACAGTTCATACCTTCCTAGATGTTGACAGCCCAAAGAACTTTAGTGACATGACAGTGGTACAGAAGATAGTTTACAAGTTGAGAATGAAGCGAAACAGCTGAGATCTAAATCCTGACTCTACAACTTCCTAGATGTGTGACTTAGGGCAAATTATTTAACTTCTCTGTGCCTTAGTTTCCTCCTGTATATATAATGGGCAAAATAAGTACTGGTATATTTACCACCTAGACTGTCATGTCAGTGAATGAGTTAATATAGATTAGGTGCTTAAATGGGGACCTAGCATAAATTAATTGCTCAAAAAAGGCAGCTCTTATTATCATTTAATCTAGTCTACTCATCTATGGTATCAAAAACTAAACCACAGCGATAACTTATTAACTTAGCCACAATAATCTAATCACTAAATTATGAAAGCAGGACTAGGATCCAGATCTGCTTCTCCATCATACTGTTAAACATTTACTTAAAGTTTAATTCAGCAAGATACTAATTTTTTCCTCACCATTCTATTGTTTGACCTACTTTTTTCCTAAGTATAATACAGATTCTTTGTTCATGTTTAAAAAAATATTATACTGTATTACATGTTTCAAAACGGGACTTTAAAAACTTAGAGATTATCTCTAGGGAGTAGAAATGGAAACTTTCATTTTTTTATTCTACTTATTTCATTTATTCTTTTGTGGGGGGCTTTCTGAGACAGGGTTTCTCAGTGCAGTTCAGGCTGGCCTCAAACTCACAGCAATCCTCCTCCCTCAGCCTCCTGAGTGCTGGAATTACAGCCATGCTCCACCATGCCCAGTTACTCTAGTTATTTCTATACTGCTTGAATTTTTTTTCTTTTTAGCTGAAAACAAATTTGTAACTTTTTTTTAATTTAAAAAAAAAAAACACTAGTGGCTGAGAATTTAGCTCAGCGGCATAAGCACCTGCCTTGCAAGCACAAAGTCATGAGTTTGATCCCTGGTACCAAAAAAACAAAAAAACACTTACCTTGAGATTATTTCCTGCCAAATTCAGCCATTCCAAATGTACTAATTCCTTTAACCCTTCCACATAGCCAATGCTATTATGAGGCAAATTTAATACACGGAGCTGGGTAAGTTTGGCCACACCCATCATCCGTACCAGCCGATTATTGGCAACTGACAACTGAAAAGGAAACATATATTCCTAGAACAATATACTACTTTCACATTATGATGGATACAAGAATTTAAAAAGCCAAACATTTCTAAACAAGCAAACAATTTTTACTTTTCAATTTATTACCTAAACCCATCATCCATAGTATATTAGCTTTTTGTTGTTAGCGACTGGACTGATCAGACCTCCAGCAACTAGGCACTAAAGTCCCTAGTTTAAAACACATAGCAATAAGGGGAAAATACAAGCACCACAAAAATGGGGTCCTTATAATGTCTCAGTCAAAATCTTAGACTGGTGCCAGGCATATAAAAAAGAACTAATAAACATTTCTTAAATGAATGACCTCTTTACTACTAATATGAGGTAAAAAGTTAGCAGCACAATATTTTTTCAACATAAAATGTCTTCTCTCTTTAACAATATTTCTTTTTCTAGTCTACTCCAAGTGCAGCGCCTGTATTTATCTTCAGGAGAAATTGTCATACAGAAGTTTAAGACAACATTTATTGCTTTCCCGGCCTAAAGAGTTACTTTTTGTCAGGACACTTTATTATTTTAATAATGCATTAACCCTATATAACTATTCCCTGGATAGCAACACCCACCTGTATTAATTGTTTGCATTTTTCCAGATTTTCCAATTTAATAATCTGATTTTTATCCAGTATCAAGGTGTGAACATCAGCTTCACATGGTAAGTTTGGACCTAATTTCTGTAGTCCTTGCCCTGACCAATTGACCACTGATCCTTGAAAAGACAAAATGATTTGTTAGAAAACACAAATATAAAAGCTAAGCATAAAAATGGAATTATACTAATGAAATCTCTATATAAATTATAAAACACTACAGCACTTAACCTGGATCTTAGCACATAGAACTTATGAAGCTCTTCAGAACAACATAAATAGACGTTCAAATCCGGGCACTAACATTTAACCATTGCTGAATCATGGGCAAGCTACTGTTCTCTTATGAACTCAGTTTTTTACTTTATACAACCGGGATGATGATAATACTTGCCTTATACTCAGCATGTTCTAAACAGAAAAATAAGCTAATGTAAAAAAAAGGAAAAAAATACTCAAAACATCATCATTTGGATCATAAAAAGTGGCCCTCTAAATGTTAACTGCTGTTATTAAATTGCCTGGGTGGGTTAGAAAGGTGGGGGTTAAGAAAAGCAGTTATCAGAAAGGGGCGGGGCCAGAGGGCCTGCCAATTTCAAATTTATACACAGATTAGGGCTGTTGAGGGAAATACTTAGGCAAGATTGTTCTCTGGGTGGTTTTCAGCGTTTTTCGATTTTTTAATGGCACTTAGCAGGTGAGAAGTCGGGAGCGCCTCTAAAAATCTGAAGAAAGCTGTGTGGTAACCCAGAAAAGTGCACCCTGCCTTTTAACACTAAAGATAGACAGATCTCTTGTAACTACTGACCCAATCCTCTCAAGAATTAAAGGCTACTAGGTAAGGAGCTTCTGATTCGGGGGGAGGGCAGCCTCGACTTCTGCCCTGTCCTCCGTCCAGAGGGCAGCTACCGAGCTTCGGAGCCGTAACCAAAACAAAAGGAGCTCTCGTCCAGCGCCCCGTAATGTCTCCGGGCCACAAAAGCACCCACGCCCCTTGCTCAGCTTCGCACAGCAAATGTAATTGCAGGACCAGGAAGAAACCCGTGGGCTCACCCCTGGTTAAATTTTATCACGGCCACTTAGCCACTACAAGGAAGAGTTGGGTCAATGGAGTGGAGTCTGAGAAATGCTTCCTGAATGTTCTAGGAACTGAAGTGGAAGGGGGACACTTGAAGCGCACGGGACAGGCTGCCGATTTCCCCTGGGCATTCCTCAAAGTAAACGTCCAAAAAGGTCACCAAAACCCACCGCCCAGACAGGCTAGTGAGCGCGGGACTGGGGGGCGCAGGGCGTCGCGAGGGTTCCTGGGAGTTAAAGTCCTCGGGCCAGCGGTCTTGGCGCCGCTGCGGAGCTGGACAGCGCGCAGAGACTACAACTCCCAGAAGAAAGCGCGCCTCTGCGACGCCCACAGCTCCGCATCAAAAGAACTGGTCCAGAATTGCCCCTCCAAGTCTAGGCTTCTTTTCTCCGCTAGGCAACTATTTAATTTGATTCCGTGGCATAAACCTTGGCACTCAAGGGTGAGTACTGCCTTACCTTCTCCGGGAGGCAAAGCCGAGTCGGCGCGCGACACCGCCATACTTGCCGCTTGGTAAGAACACCAGGCAACCGTCCTCCTGTGCTCTGTGGAGGTTGGAGTCTGCAGGAGGAGCCGGAAACTACGACTCCCAGGATGCATCGCAGCGGACGGCCCAATTTATTGGCTGCCTAATGATGTGAACCCCGCCTAGCATCTGAGCTTTGGTGAACTGGGGAGCTTAGTCAGCTACCTTATTTGATAGGTAAGCAAGTTATATTGTCAAATGATTACTTCATTCCCTGTTCAGGTGTTTGTGAAATTTGATACTTTTATCTCTGGACCACTTATAAGGATGTTCCTTAACTGCAGATGACAGCTCATTGCTAGAAGTCTCGAGAGACTGCCCCTTCTTTTGACAATTCTAGCTAGGTCAATTGAAAGGTTTCTATTCTGCTATAGGAAGGACTGAGCAATCTTGTTGAGACACTAAAAATGGATATGTCTTATTTGAAATTGTTAGTTAAGTAAAGCAATTTAAAGAAAGCTGAAATAAAAACTTGTATAGCATATTTTTAAGTGTTTGTTCTTCCACAGTTAACAAATTTTGATCTGGGAAAATATTTAATAAATATGAACTCAGAATATTCTCCAAAGCATTCAAAAGAAGATTAAAAAGTCACATCTCCAAACTCAGGAGTTACGTTACCCAGTTGAAGGAATGTAGGATCGCACTTTCAAAGTAATTATTATAGACTAAATCCTGTGAATGTGACTATAAACTCAGCAAGATTTCAGGAAATGGGGAAAGAAACAAAAACTATATTGTCAGGGGGACTTAATAGGGGAAATGACGTGAAGATTCTAAAACGGGTCAGATGTAAGTGAAAGAAAAGATAATAGCACCACTACTGGCAAAGGCCCGTGTTACTGCAACTGTGCCCACAGGAAGTGAGAAACAAACCTGCCAGTATCACTGAATGTACAAAAGAATCTTCCACTTTCCTCAACCAACTCCCCCACTTCTCATCTTTCTGAATGCAATCTCCAATTTTTCTTTAATTTTATATAAAGAGAAGGGAAAAATAAAGCAAAACAGAAAAAAAAGGGTAGAAACAATACAGAATTTCAAAGAGAAATGAAAAGAAATCACTAGTTGATACATTACATATTGTCTTCCTGGATGAGGTTGTTCAAGTTACAAAATCAAAGCATATAAAGTGAACATTCAAACAGTGAGGCTGCAAACAGCTCTGTGATCCAACAAAAACTTAGCAACATAGTTATCACTCCTACACTCTTAAATACACATGCAGTTATATCCTTTAGAGCACCTGATTTTCCTCCTTTTGCTTTTTAAGTCCATTATCTGTTTAGTTATATCATGTTTCAGGTTACTCAGTACCTTGCTGATCTGTTTTGCTGTTATTTAATTTTTTTACTTTTTTCTTATTTATTATTATTTTTATTTATTTATTTATTTATTTTGATGGTAGTAAAATACAGCAGAACAAGAGAAGACATAGCCAACTGAGGCAGTGCAGTGAATTTGGCACAGAACCTCACAGCAGGCCACCTGGACAACAGCAATAGGCACAATAGTACATCTAGTTCTCTTCACAATAGTTGTTCCTTCAATCAGGCAGAGAAATATGGAAGGAAATACCGAAATTACAAGAACAGAATATTGAATAGAGCAATACCATTGAGCAAAACAGAGCAAAACAGAGATAAAAATATTTGCCGTCAAAGAGACGGCGGAAGAAAATCCCTCTTATTTGTTATATAGCATATAGTCAAACTCGCAAGACATGCTCAGATCTCTGGCTCTCACTTGCTAGGGGTGGGAGGAATGTTTAATTCTTAGCCCTTGCACTGGCAGATGTCCCGACCCACAGGTAAGTCAAGAAAGGCCCTAGAGGGGTAGTGGAGATGATAAAGGGACAAGAGACATGAGAAATGGAGACAAGACAGTGCTCTGATCAAGTCTCATTCATTAAGGGAAGCGTAGCAAATATATAGGATTCACAAGCATGGGAATCCTTTGTTCTGAAGCATGGGAATCCAGAGCCCTTGAGTCAGCAGGTTACCAAGCAATGGTGGGAGGTCCCATACCCCTCGATTTTGCAGGGACGACCAGGGAAGGCCGAGAAATAGGAATTTATCTCTAAACAGAAGCTTAATCCTAGTGCTTAACTCGGAAATGTGAGGATGGCTTATTATCTCAAAATGCAGGCCAGGTTTAGGTCTCCCACAGGTAAGCTCACAGCCGCCCACCAGAGGGGTGAACTGGCTGCCTGTTTTCCAAGCGCCCCAAAGTCCAACATGGCAAGTCACGGATCTCAGGAAACGCTGATACGGTTCTCGCTCTGAAGCGGCCGTGGCTTGCCAAGCCACAGCCACTTACCAGAGCGGCATGGTGGCAGCTGCCTGTTTTCCCAGCGCCCCAAGGTCCAACATGCCAAAGTTTTTGATAATTTGGGGAAATCCAATAACTCAGGCTTCTAGATTTTTAGGCACATTATTATGTGAAGATCCTCTCTTCATTCCTTTCCCTCTTTTGCTGACTCCTTTTCTGTTTCTCACTAGTTTAGTGTGAAGGCAATTCCTGAAAAGAAAATAAAGATTATTTACCTGTTTTCCAGAAGACCTTTTTCCTACTAAACAGAGTCTCACATGTGCAAGAACAAATCAAAACCACTGCCTCCTACTAATCCTTGTTCTCTATATCAATCTAAAAAAACCTCCTCTTTCATATCTTTAATGCTGTTGTTGCTGCCTTAATATCCTAAATTGATCCAAAACTTTTAGCCTTCATGGTCATTTTGACTTTTCAGAAGAGCCAGAAGTTGCACAGTGCCAGATCTTGGGAATAAGGTGAATGTGGATACACAGTAATGTTTATCTGCCTTTTTGTTAGATGTCACTCAGCAGCAGCATTTGCCATATTTTTTTAGTTTCACCTGATAAAGACACCAAAGAGGACTTCCGGAACTGCTTTCTGAAAATGGTTAGAACAACAGGCTAAGTGTCTTCACAGCAAGAATATTTTTTTTCATATTTTTTTTATTTAAAGAGAAAAAAAAGAAAAAGGTAGAAATATTACAGAATTTCAAGAAAAGAAGATAAATAGTAAGAAATCACTAGCTGATACATTACATATTGTTCTTTTAGAAATAGTTATTCAAGTTACAGAATTAAAGCACATAAAGTGGACACTAAAGCAGTGAGAGTGCAAACAGATTTGTTCAACAATCCAACAAGAACCTAGAAATATGGTCATCAATACCACACATCTAAACATACATGCAGCTATATCTTTTATAGTGCTTCCTATTTCCTTTTTTTATAAGAGCAATTATACATTTTAAAAATTGTATTTAAAGAGAAGAAAAAAAAACAAAACAGAAAAAGGTAGCAACAATACAGAATTCTAAAAAAAAGAAAGAAAAAGGAGAATGAGAAAAAGCCCCACTAAGAAATCAGTAATTTATAAATTACGTACTGTCATCCTGGATGTAGTTGTTCAAGTTACAAAGTTAAAGGGTACATAGGAAATATTCAGTCAGACTACAAACAGTTTTGCTCAAAGATCCAACAAAAATTCAGCAATATGGTCATCTATTTTACACACTCAAACATACATGCAGTTATATCCCTTAGAGCACTTTCTTTTCCTCTCTTTTTTACAATAACAATTACACATTTTGGTTTTATTACACTTGTAGTTCTTATTTACTTTTTATACTAGAGACACAATGTGATATTTATAAATATGATTCTTACTTATTTCACTAATGAGGATAGTCTCAAGTTGTCTCCATTTGCCTATGAAGGCCTCAAGATCATCCTTTTTTATAGCTGAGTAATATTCAATTGTATAAAAATGCCACATCATTTTCATCCACTCTGCAGTTGATGGGCATCTTGGTTGTTTCCAGGATTTAGCTATCACAAATTGTGCAGCTATGAACATGGGTGCACATATATCACTGTGATATGAACTTTTCAGTTCTTTGGGGAAAATGCCCAGGAGGGGGATAGCTGGATTGAATGGAACTTCCAATACTAGTCTTCTGAGAATTCTCCATATGGATTTCCATAATGGTTGCACCAGTCTACATTCCCACCAACAGTGGAGCAGTGTTCCTTTTTCCCCGCAGCCTCACCAACATTTGTTATCAGTTGATTTCTTGATGGCAGCTATTCTTTCCGGAGTGAGGTGGAATCTCAGTACTGTTTTAATTTGCATTTCTCGAATGACCAGTGATGGCGAACATTTCTTCATGTATTTATTTGCCATTTGTATATCTTTCTCTGAGAACTGTGTGTTCATCTCAGATGCCCATTTTTGGAGAGAGTCTTTGAATTTGGGGGGCTTGATGTTTTTCA